>PVKS010014511.1:0-48173 GCA_004027875.1 Aplodontia rufa | reverse complement strand
TAATCCAATCAATAAATGGGCTAAAGAACTTAAAAGAAACTTCTCACCAGTGGAAGTCCAGAAAACCCATGAATATATGAGAAAATACTCTACATCATTAGCTATAAAGGAAATGCAAATCCAAACTTCAATGAGATACCACCTCACTCCTCTTAGAGTGGCAAAAATGAAGAATACAAACAAGGACAGATGCTGGAGGGGCTGTGGGAAAAGAAGAACACTGTTACACTGCTGGTGGGACTGCAAACTGGTCCAGCCACTCTGGAAAGCAGTGTGGAGAATCCTCAAAAAATTAAGGATGGAACCACCTTACGACCCAGCTATCCCACTCATGGGTATTTTCCAAAAAGAGAATCAGCATGTTATAGTGATGTGGCTTCATCAATGTTTATAGGAGCTCAATTTACTGTAGCTAGATTATGGAACCAACCCAGATTTCCCTCACTTGATGAGTGGATACAAAAACTTTGGTACATACATACAATGGAATACTACTCAGCCATTAGAGAAGATGATATTATGGCTTTTGCAGCCAAATGGATGGAAATGGAAAGAATTATGCTAAGTGAAGTATCCCAATCTCAGAGACTAAACAGCCAATGATATCTCTCATCTGTGGAAGCTAGAATACATAGGGAAGCAGTATGTTAGATAGCTAAGCTAACAATAACTTCAAATTGTATGATTCCCAATGCAACAGGGAGATGACTCCCTAGGATACTTGGAGGCTTAGGGAGGAGAACGGGGCGGGGGAGGGTGTAGGAAGAACTCCTAGGAGACTGGAGGGTGGGAATATGGGAGAATCATCTCAGAAGGAGATCTCTGTCCTCCATGAGATATCCATTTAACTCAGGAATTCTTCTGGGGGAAACAGCAACAGGAGGAACCCAAGCTGGGCATCCATGACATGGCATTAGCCCTGGATAACTAAGTATATATACATTGGTTCTTGAATGTTTGATAATGTTTCCCCCTCAATTGTATCTCTATATCCATCTAATAAAAAAAAAAGTGAGAAGCTTCAGAGAATCAGATGTTGATAATGTGGCTCCAGTCTGAGGATGAAGACCTGTGAGAGACCTTACCTAGGTTCTCTGGTGCAAAGCCATGTCCTAAGGTCAAAGAACCTAGGTTTGTTGCCTATAGAGCAGCAACAGAAAATTCACCTGCTCAGGAAGGAAGAGTGAGAAAATAGAAATAAGTTTCCTACTCCTGCTTCATTGTTTCATTTGCACCCCAAAGTTATTGGATGGTGCTGTCCACATTCAGGATGGTCCACATGACAATTTTCTCTAGAAAGAGCCTCACAGACATACTCAGAATCATGCTTTACCAGTTCTCCAGATGTCCCTCAACCCAGTCAACACCCCAAGTTTTAACTAATAGCAAGATGACTAAATTTGCTACCATCACAACTTCTGGTCAGTTTCCATTCAGCAAGCATTTATGGAGCATCCATAAGGAGCTAGAACCCCAAAGATGGTCGATGAGAGGTGGAGTCTTTAGGATGAAGGGTCACATGCATAGGTTTCCGAGTGGGTGGATGTGGGTTCAAATTCCAGTTCTGCCGTTTTTGCCTGTGCACTTCTGGGCAAATGGTATAGAGAATCAGTTTCTTCATCTGTAAGCTGAGTATATGATATACTTACCTCAAAACGTTGTGAGGAGTAAGTAAGATAAGGCAAATAAAATCCTTCTTGTGCCTGGTACTTAGGAAACACTTAATAAATGTTCATTATTATTCTCATTGAAGGTGTGCTTTCTAACCTCAAGGGCCTTCAGGCTAACATAAAGACAAATGCTGTTCCTGCCTCAGGATGTTCTGTGCTCACTGTTCCTTCTGTCTGAACACACTTCCCTTAGATGCTCTCTGGACATCATTCTGATTTCTACTGGGCCTTGACTTAAATGCTAACACCTCAGTGAACACTGTATTTAAGACTGATAATCTTCCTTTGTCCTGATACCTGTTGTTATTTTCTGTCTAATTTTTCATCTTACATGGCATGGTATTTGTGTTACTTATTTATTATAATTACATTTATTTTCTATCTCCCCCAAGTGAAAGTTCTAGAAAGGTGAGAATTTTGGTCATGTTGGTCATTGGTGTATTATCAGTGCTTGAAACTGTGTGTGCCTCTTAACGGATATTATTAGTTCACTGAGTATTTGTTAGAAGAATGAAGATACACAGACACCCAGAGGAAGGCACACCAAGCTCTGCCTGTGGGTGTCAGGGGCAGTTTCACAGCAAGGTCACTATTTTGACTCTTGGACCAGCATTTCTTTTTTTTTTTTAATTCAGAAATTAATTTGTTGAACAATCACAATTTTTAATGAAAAAATATATGTATATATTCTGAAGATTAGATTTACCCCCAAGAGTGACCTCCCAATTACCCGTTATTCTTCCCCTCTCATCCTTCCCAATACATCTCTACAAATGCCCTAGGTTGTATACATTACAACTTATCCGGATTTAAAAATATGATAATAGACCTCCTTTCTCAAGGGTCTAGCTAGGGTCTAGCTCTAGCCTCCACAGGTGAGTAAAGACATTCAACCCTTGGTTCTCTGGGTTATGCTTATTTCACTCAGCATAATTTCTTCTATAGCCATCCATTTACCTTCAAAGGCTGCAATATCATTGTTTCCAATTGCTGAGTAAAACTCCATGGTATATGTACCACAGTTTTTGGATCCATTCATTCAGTGAGGGACATTTGGGTTGTTTCCATAATTTAGCTATTGTAAATTGAGCTGCTGTGAACATCGATTTTGCTGTGTCACTGTAGTGTGCTGATTCTAAATCCCCTGGAAAAATACCCAAGAGAGGAATAGCAGGATCATGTGGTGGGCTCATCCCTAGTTTTTTGAGGATTCTCCACATTGCTTTCCAGAGGGACTGTACCAGTCTGCAGTTCCACCAATAGTGTGCTAGTGGTACCTATCTCTCCACAACCCCTCAAGCATCTATTATTGTTTATTTCTTCATTTTTGCCAATCTGACTGCCATGAGGTGAAATCTTAAAATAGTTTTACCGATTACTAGTAATTTAGAGCACTGACTCATGTATTCATTGGCTTGATCAATGTCTTCTGTTGAGAAGTTTCTATTTAGCTCATTGGCCCATTTATTGATTGGGTTGTTTGTGTTTTTTTAGTTGAGATTTTTGAGGATTTTGTAGATTCTGGATATGAGGTCCCTGTCAGAGGAATCACAGCCCATGATTCCCACTAATTCTTTAGGAAACCTCTTGACTCTTTTGATTATTTTTTGGCAGTGCAAAAGCTTTTTAGCTTTGTGGCATCCCATTCACTGATTTTTGACTTTACTTCCTTCACTTTAGGAGACTTGTTGAGAATGTCTTTGCCTACTCCCAAATTCTGAAGTGTTGGACCTAATTTGTCTTCCATCAGTTGCAAGGTAACTGGTTTAATTCCTAGCTCCTTGATCCATTTTTATTTGATTCTTGTGCAAGAAGAAAGATACGGGTCTAATTTCAACTTTCTGCAAGTGGCTGTCCAGTTTGTCCAGCACCACTTGTTGAAAAGGCTGTCTTTCCTCCATGTAATATTTTGTCCCCCTTTGTCAAAAATCAGATGTTTAAAGATTTGTGGGTTTGTTTCAGGGTCTTCTATTCTATTCCATTGGTCTCCTTTCCTATCTTGATACTAGTATCAGGCTGTCTTTGTTACTACAGCTCTATAGTATAGTTTTAGATCTGGTATGGCAAAACCGCCTGATTCATCTTTCTTGCTTAGTAATGTTTTGGCAATTCTAAGTTTCTTATTATTCCAAATGAATTTGAGAATTGCTTTTTGTATGTCTGTAAAGAATGATATAGATAGGTAAAAAGATTCTCAAAATGATGTTAGGTACTCACAGAATTTTTTGAAAGACCAGGAAAGCTTTTAGAGGTTTTATGGCCAGGAACAATGCCCAAAATCATATTGCAGATCTAATAACATGAACATTCCCCTGCCGCTACCACTGAACATGGGCAGTAACATGCAAGATTGATACCACCATCAGTGGAGACTGGGCACTACTTGCATGATTGTTGACTGCTGCCTCTGGGAACTGGTGGTGCTGCTCTGCTTTATCAGAAAGGGTCCTGCACAGTTCTTCCATTCATTACTGTTCAGTGATGGAGATGGGCATCTCTGGTGGGGCAATCCACTCTAGGTCATATGCTCAAATGGTAGCAACATGGAAGCTGGAGAAGCAAGTATCCTGGCATACTGGTCTTCTGTGGTGGGATGGGTTCCACCTTATAAGGTGTTGATTCCCCAAACATGGGAGGACACATAGAATCTGTGACCACATAGACTGTCAAATGTCCATTATAGGCATCAAATGCTGAAGTATAACAATTAGAAGGTCATCAGTAAACTTTGGGAGAGTAGATTCTGGGAAATGTTAGAAGTGGATATCTGATTGCAGTGTATTGAGAAAGGAGTGGGAGATGAGGAAATCGCCACTTTGTTGGTTTCAGAAAGGATTAATAGGAAGTTTGACTGGACAAGTGTGGCAGGTGGGCAAGGAGCAAGTCTGTTGGGGTGTTGGGGAGAGAGTACCTGAAGTACTGGGACTAACACAGGGTCTGCTACGCTGGGAAAGGAAGTGGAATCTGGAAAGTATTGATGGTTGCAGGGGAAAAGAGTTGAGAAACAGGAATACCAAGCAAAAGCCAAAGAGGAAATAGGATGGAGATGTAGGAGACTGGGAGGGATAGAGATGATTGATGATCCTAGTGTAGAATGCTGGTATGTTGAGAGATGGACTGATTTGTGGCGATGATGTGGAGTAATGGCACATGGTCATGGAAATGAGGTCAAAGAATAGAGTTGAATGTGTTTTTCCCACCTACCTTACAGTTGACATATTCTTAAGTATTTAGTAGACATTCTTATTAATACTCAGATTGCACTAATGAGGAGGTGATATTACTGAATAGCATAATTCTTAAAACGGGAGACTTTATTTGGTTAAATAAGCTAGCTTATTTTGTTAATATTTTATTGGTTATTTTTAGTTACATATAACATTAGGATTCATTTTGACAAGTAAAAAGCATGGAATATAATTTGTTTTAATTCAGTGCCCAGTTCTTCCTCTTTCTTTCCCCTCCTCCTCCCTGTGTTTCCTTCCTTCTACTTTACTGATCTTTGTTATTATGTTTTTTTAAAAAATTAGTGTCTTGTGGATATGCATGATGGTGAGATTCACTGTGTAATCATATGCATAGATAGGAATTTAGGTCAGATTCATTCCATTGTTCTTTCTTTATTTCTTCCCTCCATGCCCCCTCTAATCCCCTTTATCTAGCCCAATAATCTATCTACTTTTTTGATGGTATCCTCCTCTTTTCCTTTCTCTCTTTTGCTCTTTTCTCCCCCCTTATTTTAGACTAACTTCTGCATATCAGAAAAAACATTTGGCCTTTGACGTTTTGGGTCTAGCTTACTTCACTTAGCATGATAGTCTCCAGTTATATCCATTTACCAGCAAATGCCATAATTCCATTTTTTGTTATGGTTAAGTAATGCTCCATTGCATATTATATACTACATTTTCAAATCTGTTGGTCTTTTAAAGTACACCTAGGTTCATACCATAGCCTGGCTATTGTGAAGTGTGCTACTATAAACGTTGATGTGGCTGTATCCCCATAGTTTGCTGATTTTGGATCTTTTAGATATGTACTGAGGAGTGGGATAGCTGGATCTATGGTAGTTCCATTTTTAGTTTTTCTTTTTTTATTTGGAAGCTCCATACTGCTTTCCAGAGTGCTTACACTAGTTTGCAGTCCTACCAACAATGTACAAGTGTACCTTTTTCTTCACAAATTTAAGTGAATGGTTTATTTAGGCTCCATGTCCTCACGAACACTTATTATTTATATTCTTAATATTTGTCAGTCTGACTGAAATGAGATGAAATCTCAACGTAGTTTTGCTTTGCCTTTAACTGAGTGCTAGAGATGCTGAACATTTTTTCATGTGTTCGTTGGATATTTGAAGTATCCGTTTTGTTCTTTTGCCCATTTGTTAATTGGGGGTTTCTTTCTTTTTCTTTGGTAAGTGTGATTTTTTTATATATTCTGGATATTGATGCCCTGAGGAGCGGGTGGCAAAGATCTCCCATTCTGTAGATTCTCTCTTCACTCTCATTTCCTTTGCTATACAGAAGATTTTTAATTTGATGCCATCCTACTTTGTTTTAGTTCTTGCACTTTAGGAGTCTTGTTAAGGAAGTCAATTCCTGTGCTGACATGTTGGAGTGTTTGGTCTATGTTTTCTTCTAGCAGCTACAGAATTTTTGGTCTAATTCCTAGGTTTTTGAAACACTTTGAGTTGATTTTTGTGCAGGGTGAGAGATAGGGGTCAAGTTTCATTCTTTTACTTAGGGATTTCCAGTTTTCCCAGCACCACTTGTTTAAAAAGTCATCTTTACTCCAACGTATGTTTTTGGCATCTTTGTCTGATATCAGATAACTGTAATTATGCTATTTCTGTGTTTTCTAGTTTATTCCATGGGTCTTTGTGTCTGTTTTAGTGACAATTCCATGCTGTTTTTGTTACTACAGCTCTGTAGTATATTTTGAGGTCTGGTATTGTGATGCTTCCAGCATTGTTCTTTTTGCTCAGGATTGCTTCAGCTATTCTGGGTCTTTTATTTTTTCAAAGGAATTTAAAACTGCTTTATCTAGTTCTGTGAAGAATGCCATTAGTATTTTGATGGGGATTGCATTGAATCTATATATCACTTTAGTAGTATGACCATTTGATTATATTGATTCTCCCTATATTGATCTGCCTGTCCTAGAACATGAGAGGTCGAGAGGAGATGTTTTATTTTGAGCACCAAATAGCATATGTTTGGAAGATTCAAGTGTGAAGCTTGAAAAAACCTTATTATTAACTCTGAGTAATAAGGGAGAGAAACAGGGAAAGTGGGATGCTAGGAAAAGCCAGATTTCAACTAAAGCATAAAGGCAGATGGGAACAACCCACAAAGATGCTGAGGCTTGGAATTTCTCTTTTTCTTCATTTGAAGGTGATTCACAGGATTCAGAAACCATGAGAAGTTGAAGAATGATGGAGAAGGAGAGTAGTCATAAATAATGTAGG
The DNA here is from genome assembly GCA_004027875.1 of Aplodontia rufa. Taxonomy (NCBI): domain Eukaryota; kingdom Metazoa; phylum Chordata; class Mammalia; order Rodentia; family Aplodontiidae; genus Aplodontia; species Aplodontia rufa. The sequence goes on along the minus strand of PVKS010014511.1, from coordinate 41,036 downwards.
GTTGCAGATAAGATGGTTTTTTATTTTATTATTTTTAAAGTTACCTGCAGAATTTGCTTGGAATGCCATTGTATCCTGATACAGACCCAGAAACCTGGTAGAACTATATAAGAACCCAAAAGTTCTTTTCAATAACACATTGTCATCAGTCTATGACTTTCATGTCCGTATCTATAGCAGGGGGAAAAAAAACAGAAATGAGCAGGAAATTGGTGAATCTGTTTAGATGAGTGGGGAAAGTAAAGTCAAATTTAGGTGAGTGATGTATTTAGATTGAATGATTAGATAAAACCTGATAGCATTTATCAGGCTTGTTTGTGTGCAAGCTAAGTATCCATATAATTTGAATTGCATCGGTATTACTAGAAGTGAGGTTACTGAGACTTCAAAAGCTTTCCCTCCATTTATAGTTGTTGGCCTTCAGGAGTGAAATATAGAGTCTGACTGTCCTTTCATCCATGCCCATCTGACTGGGAGTTCTTGATTCTTCAGATTTTGATACCTGGAAATATTTGGAATGTGAGATGAGTTTTCTGATATAAGAAGTCTCTGGGGAAAAGCGATTTTTCTACCATATGGTACTGTCATGGTTTTAGTGTACTTGAAAAAAAGTTGGGAGTACTCTATTTTATTTTGCTTATCTGTTGAACTTCAGAAAAGTGAGAAAAACCCAAATTAATAGCTTGAAATGCTTTTAAATAGCTAGAATTCTAGCCATTAACTCAATAAAAGAGAACTTATGCAACCACTGTGTAATATTTATCAGTGTAGACAGAGATTAACAGCACAATGAAAAAGTTCTTATTTTTTATTGTTCTAAAACCTCCTTCAAATGAGAAAGAATTACTTAATCACTAAAATTCTTTATTTCAGTTTAGGAAATATTCAGGATCCTTTTTGGAAAGGTACCGTGCTCTAGACCTTGTAAGGTATCTTAATTTCCTGAGGCTCCCAAAGCAAATGATCACAAACCAGGTCTTCATACAACAGAGTCTGCTCTCTCACAATTCTGGAAGCTACAAACCTGAAATTAAGGTGCCAGCATGCTGTGGAGAGAATATGTTGCAGGTCTTTTTCTTTTTTCTCCTTTAAATAATTCTCTTTTTTTCTTTTTGTGGTACTGGGGATTGAACCGATGGATGCTCTACCACTGAGCTACATCCCCAACCCTTCTTTTTTTTTTTTATTTTGAGATAGGAATTCACTAATTTGCCTAGGCTGACCTTGAACTTGTGATCCTCCTACTTCAGGAGGCATCCTTGGCATTCTATGGCTTGAAGATACATCACTCCAGCTCTGTACCTGAATCTATGACATGTTGTCCTCCCTCTGTGTCCATCTCATATCTTAAAAAGACACCAGTCATGTTGGATTGAAGGTCCACCCAACTCCATTATGACCTCAAATAAGTAATGACCCTATTTCTAAATGAAATCATGTTTTGAGATTCTGGGAGGGACACAGATTTTGGAGGGGGACATAATCCAATACAGGGAGGTTCTAAAATTAACAGCAAGTGACTTCACTCTTTGGAAAGATGTGGTTCCTGATGTTAGGGAAATGGGTACAGGAAGTCGTCATGCAAGGCAGTGTGTTCAAATGGCCATGGATGTAGAACACTAGGGACACATGGAGTCAGTGACAAGCTGTGTTGACAGGGTAATCACTGAAGGCTTCAGGGTGGAGTTGGTGGCAAGACTGTAGGATGACTTGTCTGTTAGCTGGCAATTACAGGAAAGCAGGGCATTCTGGACTTGGGGCCCAGTCTGAGCAGGCACAGTGACACCTTGTGCACCCACAACATGGGATGCTTGGTGTCTGGAGGGTGTGGGTAGACACCAGTGTGGTGTCTAAGTAGTTGTTTCAGGTACCAAAATGGCCATTAAGAGGAGATGAGAAGGGAGGAGGGATGAAATGTGAGGAGCTATGAAAGGTGATGGGAGTCCCTTCATTTGTCTCCACAAATGGCTATCACAGAATGGGATTTCTGAGAGGCAGTGGGAGTGGTCAAGGAGAGGCAGGACATCCATTCCTTCAGAAACTCTTAAAGACAGAAATGCTGCTTTGAATTAAATAGTAATGAGGAAAACGACAAGGCAGATTTTGCCCTGGTGTTAAGTTCAGTTTCAGAGTTGAACTGCTTTGAAAGATTTCAGGGACCTCCTTAGGAGGAGGTGGAGGGTAGGTGGTTGCTCATATGGTGTTTGATTTCTGAGTCATCAAAAAGGCTCCTTTGCCTCCCAAAATACCTCTTTCATCTAGGCTGTGGGTACTTTTAATTCTACTGCCTTAGGAAGTTAATTTCCTAAGGAATTCCCCTCAGCTGGAGTGCAAATGCCCTCTGGAGAGAGGCTATCCACTCACCCTCATCTGTCTGTTGCACCTTAGTGTGAGGGGTTTTCTCAGAACTTTCTATGGGGCAAATTTTGAGAAAAGCACATGGAGGTGAAAGGAAAGGAGGCCCAGGAGAGGGATAGTGGACATTCCAATGGTAAACTAAGCCAAGTTACTTGACCCTAAGGGAGTAGTCCCTAGGTCAAGAAAAATCCAGTATGATTGTTATATCCAGCCATTTGTTGGTATATGTTAGACAAGAAATGATGATTTCTGTTACAAGTTTGATGGCAACAAAACTGTTATGTATTTGTTTTTATTTTTTAAAAGGGTAATAAATCTCACCTTTCCCACCCTTACTTCAACAAAAACAATTTGTGTGCCAGCCTGATTTGTGCTCTCTATTGGCAAGACTGTGCGACATGTGGTTTATGTGTTCATATAGCAGAAGGGCTCTGTACTTGTCAGAGAATACTAATAATGTTGTTCCAGAGCCTTATTTCAGAGCTTTTTGGCTGACTCCCAAGCTGATTGGGGGAAGGGGTGTTCCCACATAGTCCTTCTGGACCCAGGCTCTTTACATCAAGCTCTGAGTCCACCATCTTCAATATATAGTCTGTTTTTTTCTTTTTTCAAGAAAGAGGGACAGTGAGAGAGAGGGAGACAAAGACAGAAGCAATTTTTATTTAGTTTTTCATGTGATTCTCATTACTCTGACACCCTGTTGTGTACATGGTGCTGGGGTTTGAACCCACGTACTCATACATGCCAGGCAAGTGCCATAACCTCCGTGCCACTGCTCCAGCCCCTTCAATATATAGTCTTGAGGTCATAATGAGGCTTACCTGTAAGGTGTGCTGGGGGAAAGAGGAAGCATACCTTGGCCTGGGAGTGACAATTTATGTCACATTCTGTTGGTAGGAACTAGTTCAATGAACATACCCAGATGGAAGGAGGCTGGGAAATATCATTTAGCTTTGTGCCCAGAGAGAGGAAATGCCTTGGTGAGTCTCTTACACAGATGCATCAGAAAGCATCCTTCAGTCTGTGATGTGACTTAACCCTGGGGTGTTGTCATTAGAGGACAGTGGACAAGAGAGAAGAACAGTAACCTAGAAACTGTGTTTAGAATAGTGGGAAGTCATTCAGTTCTCTTGGTGAAGGACATCATCCTTCATTGGATTTTTGCCATGCAAGGGAAGACAAAGTCTTTATTCAAAGAAATGTCAGTTTTGTTTTATTGCTTGCTTTTTAGTGGAAGTAGGAAAAGGTGATGGAAGCTTCCCTTGCATACATCTTGTAATCACATTAGAATAGGAGTTTGGGGGTTTAAGTGGTGTGGCTTCTATAATGTGTTTCAATTCCCTTTGGAGATGAGAGGACGTTAGTGTTTGGAGAAGAATGAGAAACCCTATAGTCTACCTTCTTCATTGTCCAGGCAAGGGAACAAAGAGGTAATAGAAGTGTCCACATTCATGGCATGTTGGTCTCAAACCCCATTTTTGCAGATTTCTGCTCTGGTGGTGTTTCCACCACCACCATGCTGTTACATGGAGGGCTAATAGGTGGAGAACAGACCTGGCCTGGTGTGATTGGTGAATACCAGCTAAAGGCAAGAGGCTTGACCAGCTAAATCCAGAAGTCTCCATCTAGCACTCAGTTTCCCCAGTTGATCATGTTTAAGTAGATGGCGTCTGATTGTACCCTCAGGAAACAATCTTAGTTCTTTATTCTTCTCAACTATTTATTTAATTCAGATTAATTTTTGAAGGTTCTTAAATACCTGTTTTATCACTATAAAAGTAATGTAGAAATTAAATATATGTAAGACTAATGAAAATATATGCCAACATTTCAAAACATTGCCTATAATTCCATAACTTGACAATGCAGCAGTAATCAATGTTAAATTTTTTTTGGGTGTGTTTGACCATTTTGTAATGCAATTTATTTATATATATATATATATTATATATATATACACACACACACACACACACACATAGAATGGAATGAGATTATGAACTACTATGAACTACAAATATTGTGCAACTCTTAAATGTTGTTTCAAAATAAATAATGATGTGGAAAGACACTCATATTTGTATACTTTTTACACAATATACTTCTTATCTAATTTGTTCAGTTAAATTTTTATGTGCTTTTTAAGGGAAGTAGGAAAAAGCTAATAGAAAACTCCATGTCACACACTTTGGAATAAAATTCAAATTTTTAAGGGTTGCATAATATTACATCTATGCATAAAATAATGGCCAAAGCAGAGAGGAGTGAGGAGTAGTATCTTTGATTCTCTCACCCTGATGCTGTGTTGTTCTTCTCACAGGGCATCAGCAGCCTGTTCAGCTCTCTGAAAGTTGTCCGGCTGCTCCGTCTTGGGCGAGTAGCCCGTAAGCTGGATCACTACATTGAATATGGAGCTGCTGTGCTCGTCCTACTGGTGTGCGTGTTTGGGCTGGCTGCACACTGGATGGCCTGCATCTGGTACAGCATTGGGGACTATGAAATCTTTGATGAGGACACCAAGACAATCCGCAACAACAGCTGGCTCTACCAACTGGCAATGGACATTGGCACTCCTTACCAGTTCAATGGGTCTGGCTCAGGGAAGTGGGAAGGTGGTCCCAGCAAGAATTCTGTCTACATCTCCTCGTTGTATTTCACCATGACCAGCCTCACTAGCGTGGGCTTTGGGAATATCGCCCCTTCCACAGACATTGAGAAGATCTTTGCGGTGGCTATCATGATGATTGGCTGTAAGTATGACAGTGCTGAAATGTGGGTAGTGGGACATACATTTTGACTATCCGTTCTGTTAGGGGATAGGGCTGTGGCTGTTATGCCACCAGGATGGGGAGTATAATAACTTAAAACAAGAGGCAGATTTTTTTTTTTTGTATCAGGGATTGAATCCAGGGCTTAACCATGGAGCCACATCCTTGATCCCCAGCCTGTCTTATATTTTTATTTTGAGACAGGGTCTTGCAAAGTTGCTTAGGGCCTTGCTAAATTTCTGAGACTGACTTTGAACTTGTGATCCTCCTGCTTCAGCCTCACAAGTTGCTGGGGTTACAGGACCATGACACCGCACCTGGCTGTAGAGTTTTTGTTTTCTTTTTTCTTTTTTTTTTAATTCTAGCTTTACAGTCTTTCTTATAATTAAAGCAATAAATGCTCATTGAAAAACATTTAGAAATAAAAAAGAATATGAAGTAGGAAATGAAGACCATCTATAATTCTTACTCTCAGAGATAACTTTTCCTACTTTTTGATGCTTTTCCTTAAAGATTATTTTCTGTGTATATTTGAACACATGGATATCAATTTTTATAAAGTTAAAGTGATACTTGAATACTTTGGTAAAGTTTTCCTGTAACAGTGAATTGTGGAAATAGTTCCATGTCGTTTTTTTCTTTTTAATGAAAGGTATATGACATGATGTTTTGATACATATAGTGATTACTACAGTGAAGCAAATTAACATATTCATCTTCTTACCTAGTTACCTATTTTCATTTTTTTCCTTAGTAAGACTTCTTGAAATCTACTGTTAGGCAATTCTAACATTCATCACAGCATTAACTATGGCTATGCTATACATGTCAATTTGAACATAGCTCTAGTTCTGTACAGTATGAGAAAAAGTATGAAAAATACAAAACATTAATTCTTTTACATTGATTATATGTTGAAATGATGATACTTTTGATATTTTGGGTTAAATGAAACATTCTATTACAGTTCATCTTTTCTCCTTTTAAATGGGTCTTCTGGGTAATTTTTCAATTTTACTCCTATTGGACAGTGCTAATCTAGACCAAAATTTCTGATATCTGCTAATAGTTGAGAAATTTTCCAGCTCAAAACAAAACAAAAATCCATAAATACATGGAATTTCTTTTTAAAAAAAGGTCCTTGTATAATTGTGAAGGGATAGATTAATGGGGTAATTTGCTTGGACTGAAAAATAATCGTACTTCTTGAGGTAGGTATTTAAATCTGAATAATTTACCCACTGAACATTGTATAGCTAGCTGTTCCTGATGTGGAGTCTGAAAGTCACTTTGGGGTGCAGACAACAATGGAGGGAGTCTTAGGTAGGAGGGGCCCCAACTGGGCTAGAAAAAGCCAATGAGCTTGAGCAGACTGGAGTTTCTCAGAAATGGCCAAGGGTACCCTGTTGATACTTCCATAACAGACTAGGACACAGGAGAAGACAGTCCTTATGAAGCATTGTTTGGACAGTAGTCTGGTTACACAGGAGGGCTCTTTGGCTCCGATTCTAGCAGACAGAAACCCTTTTGCTTGTTGCGTTCTGTTACGGCGGAGTTGATGAATTCACTGTTACACCAACCGGAGGAAAATCTGATGCTTCAGTTTGTCAAGCTGACCAGAGATCCAACATCTGGATTTTGTTACCCAGATCATCGTGTTTGCTGTTTGCCACCTCCTTTCTAGCAACTGTCTCATCATGTCCAAAGCAGAGTTTGCCTGAGTATTTACAGAATGTGTCTAAGGGGTAATTGATTGCGGGAAGCAGGAAGTGTATGCTGGTGGAGCTTTTGGGTTTGTTCCTTGCTTTAAAATGGATTTTAAAGGAGATGATTGCCTGGCCATGGGAAGCAGTGTTAAGGATCTGGGGGGGGGGGGCTAATTGCTTCAGTTTAATTAGAACTTGAGGTGCTTTCTCATGTTGTAAGAAAGAATTAAAACCTTTACTCTTCTAAGAGCCTCAAAAGTTGTGAGCCCTGACTAGGAAATATGTGCAGATTTTTTTTAAATTTTTTTTAAATTAATTAATTTGTGTGTGTGTGTGTGTATGTGTGTGTGTGTGTGTGTGTGTGTGTGTGTGTGTTAGTGCTGGGAATTCAACCCAGGTCTCCTGCATGCTAAGCATGTGCTGCTCTATCACTAAGCTCCACCCCTCGCCTGCTGGCAGGATTTTTATGAAACTTAAGTGAGGAGATGAAACACTTTGCAATGGGTATAACGAGGTATGCTGATCGACAGAGAATTTGCTAAAAGTAGTCAGTTAGAAAACGGGACTCATTTTATGGACTCCCCAAAGGCTTTTCAATACCAATTTCCCTGCTACTTCTTACCTAGAAGAAGGCCGCTCTGGTAGCATATAAGAAGAATAAGCAATTTATTCCCCCCCCAAACTAATCTTCTTTGAAGAGCATAACTTCCTGAGTATCCAAGGAAAACCTCAATTATTAACACTTCTTTCCTTTTCCCTCCTCCTCAGTCAGGTGATGTTTGCATTTCTTAATATTTTTAAAAGAATGTGTAATACACAGGTAGTCACTTCTGCACTATGCAGCCATGTTAATATTTAGTTAACCATGGTCTATTTAATACCGTTTCCTGAACACTGGTTATTTGCCAGGCACTGTGCTAAGTGCATTACGTGGTTTCTACCGCTTATGACGATGTATACACTAGAAACCATTATCTATATTTTATAAGAAATTGAGGCTCAAAAGGTCACATAATTCCCCAAGAATATGGGGCTATGGAGAGGGTTCAGATGTAGGCCCCTCTCCTGGGATGGTAGTGGGGTAACGGCAGGTGTTGTCCTATGATGCAGTGGCCTGACCAGGCAGATTGACAGCCTCTCCATGTTTTACCAACTGATGTGTTGAAAATTCTCTCTGGAAACTTTAGTAAGCAGGCAGCTTCTGCAGTGGAAAGTTTTTCCTCTGCTTGTTTGTAGTTGTTGTCATTTTAATTTAAGAACAAGATTATGTTACAGACTCGGGGGACCAGGTGTTTAAGGAACCAGCCATTTTTCAGCTACCTGTCACTTATGGTTACAGCTGTTCCACTTCCCATGTGATACACATCTGACAAATTTTTGTGCTAGCAAAAGTTATTGTGCTCTATGTAATGAGTGGTAATTATCCTTGTAAACTCACATTCTCAAAACCCTTTGTTCAGGACAACTGCTGATGTTTTATTAGGCTTATGGGTCTGCTATCTTGCTTTGCCTGTGTGTATACATGTGCACACTTACCTCTCTCATCATGCATTGCACCAGGATGGGGTCTCTAGTAATGGGGAGCATTGGCCACAGCCTGCATTTACCCTAAGTTCTGTGCTAGGCAGCATCCCATTAGTCCTTACAGGGGAAAAGAGACCAGAGCCTATGAACTTCTGAAATACTGGTTACATTATCATTTTTTCCTTCATGCTTTGAATTTTACATGCCATGATAATAATATATCTTGCCTATTCTGTTGCTGTGTATTAGCTGTAATATAGGTTATTCAAGCTTCCCATTGCTGCTCCTCTCTGTTCTGAACATCACATTACAACTTGGCTTGTTCCTCAGAGGAAGCAAGAAAAATAAATGTTTGTAAGCTAGTCCATCCACCTTTCTCAGTTCTAATAAAAAATGCATTAGAAAGAGGTGAAAATATTGGCTAACCTGCACAAAAATTAAATCAAAATGGATCAAAGACCTGGATATTAAGCCAACAACTTTAAACTGACTAGAAAAAGAAGTAGGGGCAACACTACAGCATATGGGAGTCAGCAGCTACTTCCTTAACAAAACTCCCATGGCTCAAGCTGTAAAATCAAGAATAAATGAATGGGATGCAATTAAACTAAAAAGTTTCTGCACAGCCAAAGATCTAGTCAAGAGCATCATGATATAACCTATAGAATGGGATAAAACCTTTGCCTGCTACACCTCGGACAGAGGGCTAATATCCAGAATGTACAAGGAACTAAAGAAACTAAAGTCCAAACTCACAAATAATCCAATCAATAAATGGGCTAAAGAACTTAAAAGGAACTTCTCACCAGTGGAAGTCCAGAAAGCCCATGAATATATGAGAAAATACTCTACATCATTAGCTATAAGGGAAATGCAAATCAAAACTTCAATGAGATACCACCTCACTCCAGTCAGAGTGCCCAAAATGAAAAATTCTAACAATAACAGATGCTGGAGGGGCTGTGGGAAAAGAGGAACACTGTTACACTGCTGGTGGGACTGAAAACTGGTTCAGCCACTCTGGAAAGCAGTGTGGAGAATCCTCAAAAAATTAAGGATGGAACCACTTTATGATCCAGCTATCCCACTCCTGGGTATCTTCCCAAAAGATTTAGAATCAGCATATTATAATGATGTGGCTTCCTCAGTGTTTATCGCAGCTCAATTTACTATAGCTAGATTATGGAACCAACCCAGATGGCCCTCACTCGAGTAGGTACAAAAACTTTGGTACTTATATACAATGGAATTCTACTCAGCCATTAGAGAAGACGATATTATGGCTTTTGCAGCCAAATGGATGGAGATGGAAAGAATTATGCTAAGTGAAGTATCTCAATCTCAGAGACTCAAGGGCCGAGTGGTATCTCTCATCTGTGGAAGCTAGAATACATGGGGAAGCAGTATGTTAGATGGCTAAGTTAACAATAACTTCAAATTGTATGATTCTCAGCGCAATAGGGGGATGGCTCCCTAGGTTACTTGGAGGAGTTGGGAGGGGGATGGGGAGGCTGGAAAGAGTATGAAGAACTCCTAGGAGACTGGAGAGTGGCAATATGGGGGAACCATCTCAGAAGCAGATGTCATTCCTCCACGAGATACCCATTTAACACAAGAGTTCCTCTGGGGGAAATAGCAACAGGGGAAACCCAAACTGGGCATCCATGATTTGGCATTACCCCTGGATAACTAAGTATATATACATTGGTTATTGAAGGTTTGATAATGTTTCCCCCTCAATTGTATCTCTATATACATCTAATTTAAAAAAAAACCTGTGGACTAAAAGGAGTTCCTGTGATAGGCTGTGGGGTAGGTGTTTTATGGTGTCTCTAACTGTCTGGTTTTATTTTTGAGTTCCAGGGTTGGATCTTGGCCTGGATCAGGGGCAAACCAGCCCTTGCCCCAGTCTCCCTGCCCTCCTAATGTGGTCTGTGGTGGTCTACATGGGTCACCCTGGGATATGGTATGTGGACTTATGTTTTTGCACATAAGTCTCTCCTGTATGTTGGTGATGCCGAGAAAAGTACAGAGCCACACTAGTCCTGCGTGACATCTGACAGAGGGCGTCCCCATCATTAGGCACATGCTGAGTGCCTTGTAGTTGGTGCACTTAAGGAGCAGCAGTCTGGAGGTGGATGTGCATGGGAGGGACGAAGACAGATCATTGTGGTCCTCCAGCCAGCAATAAAGTTCTGGGGTTAGAGTCTTCAGCAGTGTGAACACTTCCCTCAAAGGAGAAGGTATTATCAGGGGAAGAGTTCCTTTGTCTGGAGGTCTGAGTCTGGGTAGGGTTACGACCCTGACTTGCGCAGTTGCCTGGGAGAATTTGATGGTGAAGAGACAGATGCCGTTTTCTACATACGAGCTTGCGCTTTCCTGCTTCTCTCATCGTAATGTTATTGCTGTCGCCTATCATTTTAAGTAAGCTGCATTCATTCCTCTTCCTCTGATAACAGCAGTGGGGTGGGGGGTGTCTAGACACTGCACTCCCACCCAGACACTCTCCACCCCCAGGCTTCAACTCTGCACAACTGTACAACACCTGTCTCTTGGAATCCAATTCTTCCCAGTCCCACCCCCACCTCGCTCAGGTCCTTGAAACTCTGGCTGAATGCCAGTGCTAAGGGACTCTGATGAGAATCTGCTCAGTTCTGCAGAGCCCTTCCTTCTGTTCTTCCCGCTGGCCAGATCCCATCCTGATGAATGTTTCAGTCACTTCACCTCCAAGCCTGGGCACTCCTAGACAGCAGAAAGCCCCACGCCTAGTGGTTTTCTTGTATCTCCTTTTCTTACACTGGAAGGGACACTAGTATCCTGCACCCCCAGGTGCTTGACTCCTCCACCCATTTTAGCCCAGCAGAGTGCTTTATAACCTTTCAGCAGGGATTGTCCCTTGCATTCAAATGTGGGCTTTTCCATGCCTCCTTCACATTTCTTCTTTCTTTCTGTTTCACCTTTGCTGAACATTCCTTCTTGCATTCTGCACTGGTTTTTCTAAAATGTCATGGGTCACAACTCCCAGGAGGGAGGAAGTGCAAGATACTCTTAGAAGACTTCAAACACTTAATGGACTCTTAATAAATATTTATTGACTTATTGATTCTGAATAATCAAGAAGGCGCTGGGCTTTTGGAAGGGATCTTCGGGGCTTTTGAGAAAGCTTTATTATAGGAGATGGGTTCTGCTTTTATACAGACACACAAAATATTTCCTAAAAGTTTGGGCTTCATCTGGCTACCTTGCAGTCTTCAGAAGCCCTAGTTTCTCTGCTATGCTTACACATAACTTCCATATTAGGATCCCATATGGCTGTCCCAGCTTCAGCCATATGTTCTTTTTTCCAGAAAGAAGGGGAAGGGGAAGCCTGGCCTCATGCCTTTTCTTGAAGAACAAGCCTGGGAAGTTGGTTATATTAGTTTTATTCTCATCCCATTGTCTGTAACTGGGTAACCTGGTCATACCTTGCTGCAAGGGAGCCTGGGAAATATGGTCTTTATGTTGGGTGATCATGTGCCCAGGTAGAAACACAGTAATTTAGAAAGGAGGACAGATGCTGGGGGTGGCTAGCAGAGTGTACCTCAGCTTTCCTCCTCCTCATCTGTCCTCAGTTAACACCAGGAAACACTGAATCCCCCTATTGGAGCTAGTCAGGAGACTTTGATCCAAGTTCTAGATCTGCTCTGCCCTTTAGTTTTTGTGGTCTAGAGGTAAGAGGCTATCCTGACAATCTCACTTGATGGGAAGTGAAAATGAAATAATGGTGTATGACAGCTTTTTGAAAAGGTTGATAATGATATATTGAAAGCTGAAAAGGTCATGATTTTTTAGCGTTAAAGACAATGATTCTTCCTCCTCTTCCCAGTTAATTTTTTCTTGCCTGTTATTAGAAAAAAAAAATTAATTGTGGCTTCCTTCTCAGTAGCATGGGAATGTTATTTAATTTCAGTTTTGGCTTATGTTTATTTTGGGAAATGGGGCAGTGTTCAGAATTCTCTGGAAGAAATTAGCACTCATTTCTCATTTATTCTTAGAGTTCTTTTCTAGCCAGAAATCAGCTTGTTGTTCCTCTAGAATCTGATATATTGTTTTTAAAGTTCTGCCTACCACTGTGCATTTCAATTAGGTGTCCCCACCTTTGTCATAACCTTGGACTACCCTCTGTCTTCCACATCCTTTTTTTCTTTCCTCCAAAATACTAACTCTGGTTACTCGCACCTTGGTGGTTCCCAGCTCTTGGTTTTATCAAGCTCTTAATGTATTGGTAGACTGTTTTACTTCTCTAAGAATATACTCATGGCATCATGGCATGGTTATCTTTCTTGCTTGATCTCTAATTTGTCCAAGTACAGGGAGACGACCCTAAAGGGCAGGACCTGGGAGTCTTCCTGATCTTCCTTTTCTCTTTGGTGGTGGGGCACATCTGAAAGAATGTGGGAAAGAGTATGGCCTTTGTTACCACTCAGTTCTTACTACCAGGCACATCTCTAACCTTGATTAACACCTTGACCTTTAGTAACTCCCTCAACCACAAATGGAGGTACCACTGGGGGATGGAAAAATAGGCTAACACAAAGCACCCAGCATTGCTTCCAAGCCGGGTATTCAAGGAGCAGTAACTCTCTCCCAGCTCCTCTGTTCCTTTCTAAAGCACATACAGAGGACTGTTTCTTAACTATTTGTTAGTCATGTATACACAACCCAAGAAAACTTTAACTTGTATGAAATATCAGCCATATTATAGTATTAATGTGCAGGTCTTTATACAGCTGGATTTGAGATTCCCTAGGTATGAAGCTTATTTAAAAAGAAAAAAAAAAAAACTGGGCTTGGTGGTGCACACCCAATCATGTGACTTGAGAGGCTGATGCAGGAGAATCATAAGTTCAAGCCCAGCCTCAGCAACTTAGGGAGACCCTATCTCAAAAAAATAAGAGAGGACTGGGGATATAGCTCAGTGGCAAAGTGTCCCTGTGTTCAATCCCCAGTGCCAAAATAATAAATAAAATTTTAAAAATGGCTGAGTGCAGAGCACATTAGGAGGAGCTCTTAAATGAAGAGCTGTTTCATGTGATTATGGAGGCCTCCCAGGTGTTCCTGACCAGGCCTGGGCAGGACAGGATGCTGAGAGTGACAGGAGAGCTCCCCCTGGAGAGGAGAGAAGGGACTAGAAACAGTCATGGACAAGTACCCAAGACATCCTAGGTGTCACACTTTTCACTACCAGCAACCCTGTCTGCAGATAGACTTTCTTATCTCTGTTTTACTGGTAGGAAAACTGAGTTCAGAGATACACGATAACTTTACCCCAGGTCACTGGGTTTTGACCCCAGTTTCATCCGACAAGAAAGTCTTTGCCTTCATGCTGCTGCTTCCCTTGCTTATTGTTTTGGGATGTGAGAGTGGAAAAAAATGTTCCTTGTGATGCATGCTAGGTGGGGGAATAGGATGGAGAATCTGGGAAGGAAGGGGGAGAGCCATGGAGAGATGGCAGGGAAAGAGTGCTTTCCTGGGAGAGAGTTCTATTATTTTGGATTACAATTATGGTGAAAAATGTTATACCCAAGTCTCGAGTCCCCAAATTCCACCAAAGAGCCGAATCCGATGCAAATACATGAGGGTCTTTTTATTGCAGGCTCGAGCCTGGGCTCTCCCCGATGCAGAGGATTTAGAGGGAGGGAGCCCCAAGCCTTAGCACAGCGATACTTTTATAAGGTTTCACGGCGAAGCGGGAAGTTCAAACAAAGCAAAGTACATGATTGGTTGACCTTCTAACATATATGATATATTTCTATCAGTCATGGTACCCTTTGTCTCGAGCTTCTACCGTATATAGTTTGGTATGTTAGGAATTGGCTCGTCAGCTCCTGATAGGCTATTTATTTGCTAAGGGTCAGTTCATCTGGTGATATGAAACATGGTTCATTTTTCTTTGTTCTTAGTAAACGAGAATTTAGGGCTACTTCAGATACTATTAAAAAAATGAGGCCTCTAAAGACTATAACACGGTTAAATTGCTGTACACTTTCTTTCAGCAGCCCCTGCTCTGCCCTGTCTCCCATTCTCCCCCTCTCTCTCACCCTCCCTCCTCGCACCCGCTTGCTCCCTAAGCCTTGCTCAAGCCTCCAGCTCCACTCCGCACTCACTGTCAAAAAACATATGTGATTACATGTGCAGTAGGAGGAATCGCCTTGATTTCCGTACTTGGGCGGAGGAATTTATAAGCTTTAGATGTTAGGAAGCTCTGATGAGATGCAACTGTTGAGGGGGTATTGTCTTTGACATTACAGGTACCTGCATTGCTTGCAAAAATTTCTTTTTAAAAACATGATTTCCATTTGCATTAAAATGGGGAAACAGCTGTTATAATCTAATTGTTTCTACTTCTATATTTATTACCCTCTTTGAAACTCAAGTACTCCATGGGCAGGTAGTGCTCCCCTGTTTTACTGATCCGTATAACTTGACAATGGTCACACAGCTGATGAGAAGTGGAGCCGGGCTCCTCTTTCCCAGCCCAGTGCCCTTGTTCTCATAGAGCACTGTGATGGCAGTTGGTACTGGTAGCCACAGACTACAGGTTCTGCCAGTGGATCTTAGGAATTGGTCCCTTCTTGGGATGCTCTTAAACTTCAAGGAGAAGAGGGTAAAGGTGGGGTAAGAATGGTTAAGATCTCTGTCCTACTTTCAGCAAAGGAACTTGATTAATCACAGTTCACACCGCTTAAGCTGCTTTTTGTCAAACATTTATTGTGTTTCTTAACAGACTAAAAAATACAGATAGCTAGAGAGAAGCCACAGGAGAGAAATTTTCTTTAAAGTTGATAGAAAGAGGACATTAGGGACATAATTGTTTCTTTTTCTTCTTTTTCCATAATGGAGATTGGACTCAGGATGCTCTACCACTCACCTGTTACCCTCTGCCCTTTTTAGATTGACACAGGGACTTACTAAATTGTTGAGGCTGGGCTCAACCTTGTGATCCTCTTGCCTCAGACTCCCAAGTCATGGGGATTGCAGGTGTGCTCCACTGCAGCCGGCTCAGGGATGTGGTTTCTAAAAACACATGAATCAGTATGGCCCCTGAGAAAACA
The DNA here is from genome assembly GCA_004027875.1 of Aplodontia rufa. Taxonomy (NCBI): domain Eukaryota; kingdom Metazoa; phylum Chordata; class Mammalia; order Rodentia; family Aplodontiidae; genus Aplodontia; species Aplodontia rufa. The sequence goes on along the minus strand of PVKS010014511.1, from coordinate 25,586 downwards.
GCTGTTAAATTTACCTGTAATTCCCCAGAACCTTAACCTGAGAATCTTCATGTTCATCTGAGTGCCACCCATGTGTCAGGCATGAGTGGGTGCTGAGGGTGGAGGAGTGAATGGGGAGCAAACTAGCTCCCATTGCTGGCAGTCTGAGTAAATAAGTGAGATGGGTCTTGGCAAAGGAGATGACAGGTTGTTATGGGGACAGGAACCCCTCACTCAGGCAGAGGATGAAGGAAGGGGTCAGGGAGTACATGCCCCAGTTATTAGGAAAGAGCCCTGGGCCAGGCACTGAGAGCCTCCCTGACATGTCTCCCTAATGGAACTTCAGGGGGCTGTATGAACCAAAGCTGTACATGGTCCATAGTGGACTCAATAATCAGTAAAGCCATGGAGGAAGAAAGGGAAGATAGGATAGAATCCCTTCCTCATTCTGTTTATGGTCTAGTGTGGGAACTACAAACAGGAAGAACCATGAGAAACTGGAAAGCACTAAATATTCACGGAATAAGATTTCAGACTTCCAGGAAGATGGTGATCATTTCTATAAGGTGGAGGTGAAGGAGTTATGAAAGAGAAAAGCTTTTATTCAGCTAGTGAATAATGTATAGAATTTGCATCACTTATACTGAGAAGAAGGTAGCAATAACATTACAGATGATGGATGGCTGAGCCTGTGCTACGTGCAGAACACATTCTTCATTCAACTCTCCTAACACCCCTGTGTTATGGGTATCATCCCAGTTTCACAGGTGAGGAAACAGAAGATCAGAGAGGTCATTTCGCTTTCCCTGGGTTAATGTTCTTGTGAATGGTAGGGCCAGAGTACAAGCCCAGATCTCTGACCCTCAAGCTCACCCTCTTTCCGCCTATCTGTGCTGCCACCCTGGTTACCAACAGGATTGAGGATGGCCATGGAGCAAGCCAAAGGAGAGAAAGCCACCTCTTTTCTGCCAAGTAGTTAGTATATAATTAGTACTTACTTGGTATGCAGACCAGAAAGCTGAGTGCCTGCTTTGAACTGCCTAGCTTCTTAGCCCCTCAGACTCCTTCTTCGAGTAGGCTAGTGCTTGGTGACTAACTCTGACAATCTAGCATGTGACAAGAGACAAGGATGGCAACACATTGCAGTAATTCTAATTTGCTGTGGTCTTCCATTTAGAAGAGTCACTGGGATGCAGACTTTATTTTTTACTTGGAGGACTCTTCCAGTGATTTTTGGACTATATCACTCAGTTTGCTAGGCCAATGATGCTACAGCTTCTGATATAGATCAGTTTGTTTCCATCAGAGATTGACTCCTTCTTCTGGACAGCCCCCTTTGAATTAATGCTACCCAGGAGGAAGCTGACTAGATAAGGAGGATGATTTAAGGAAACCATCTCTACCGCCAACAAAACCAGGCAGGCTGCACGTACAGCTGAGGCTAGTTCAGGAGTAAAATCTCCATTTCAGAAATCACAGAGCATGGAAAGTCCATGGGATCAAAACAGACAAACATGGGTGAGAACTGGGCTCTGCTGCTTAGTGGCAAACAAAGTACTCAATTCCAGAAAGATGCAAATTCAGGGGTACCTCAGAAGGTGAAGTTCTTTTTTCTCAGAAGCTTTGTTTCTGCCAGGTGTCCAGGCCAGAGCCCCAGATGGCCTGCTACTTGACATTGATGTCATCTTTTTTTTTTCTTACCCCCTTTTGTCTGTGTTAGTTCATTAATTTGATTGAATCCTTTAACAGTTCTACCAAGGACTTTGGGAAGTATTGGATGAGGGTTTAAAGGCAGGAGGTGTGATGAGCAAAGATGGTAATGAGGCTTAGGGATAGCACAGAGCTTTGTATAACATAAGCCTGGTAAGGTTTTATGTGTGAAGCAAATATTAAGAAGACAGTCTGTGGCAAGGATGCTGCAAAGCCAGGTGCCCTTCCGGCCAGTTCCATAAATCCTCTCCTGACAGTGACTGTGCAGACTCACAAAATGTTTCCATTTTCACTTCTCCCCATTGTGGTCCTCTGCATGCATGAGAGAGAATAATTTTAGCTCTCATCATCTAGAGGTTCAGCTCTGAATCATAGCTGTGTGGTGGTTAAAAAAAAAAAAAAACCCCACTGTCGCCTCAAAGCTTGGCAAGGAGAGAGGTCTTGGTAGGAAGAGTTAAATGAAAGAGAAGGAGGCTTTGAAAGAAAACCAAATAGGTGAAAAAATCACCTGTGAGGTCTGCAGAGTTGCAGGTGCCTTGCTGGCAGGCTGACTGTGGTCCGAAGAATGACCCTTTGCTACTCTTTAGGGAAGGTGTGAGTAGAGGGGCTGGGCTAGAATAGGGGTGGCAGAGCCAGAGGAGGGTTCCTTCTTGATGGTAAGTACATAATTGAAGGTCAGGACCCCTGCTTAGGGGCCTCAGTTTTGATAGGAGGGAAGCAGACTGCACCACTGAAAAAACTATAGTAAACTCTAAGGACTCCTACAAAGCCAGGTCCAAATTGGTAAATTATTATTTTCTTTTATGCATGCTAGGCAAGCACTCTATCACTGAACTCCATTCCCCAGTCACTGAGCGTGCAAATTAACAGAGGACAGCAGCCTGACCATAGTCCTGCAGAGAAAACACAAAGTGATAGGGGCCGTTGGATTGTGGAACTTCCTGTGGGCCCAAACCTTGCAGACGGGAAGGCAGGGAACAGGCAGGAGCCACAGTTTCTCCCCTGACTGTCACTTTGATTCCATCCCTCCTGGGAAGCTCGGGTGTATAATTACCTTGAGCTGTGATCACATGCAGGCTCAGCTCCCTCTGCTCTGGAGGCCTTGGTTAGACTCTAGCAGCTTAACAAGTGGAAGGGAGGCAAGTTTTCAGAGCAAAGGCCCTTCTGATCACAGAACATGTGGTTTAAGGCTTTCGTCTTTGCTTCTCTTCCCCTCCTTCCACAAATACTGATCAAACTAGTGTAAGTGCCAACTGCTTAGAAATGGTGTGTGGACAGATGGATAATCAGACATTCTTTTCCTGTGATAATTAACAAGATCTCCAGTGGTCTCATGGGCACTCAAAAAGCTTTGGGACAGAAAAACTCAAATTCATTTTGCTAGTTGTCCTGTGAACCATCTTTCTGCCATTTTCTGCTTTCGCAGTTGGTCTTTTTGGACCCAACTCCATGACTTGACATTTATCCAAACATGTCTCCCTATTTTTCTTCACTACACCAATCTGGGAACATAGACATGGAATGAAGTCATAGTAGCAGGAAAAAAAACAATTTTTCTGTTGCTTACCATCAAGATCATTAGAACCCAACTCGTGGCTTAAGGAGTATTAATGGTCTTATGCTGGCTTGGCATGATCAAAGCTGCCTATATTTTCACCTCAAAGCATCTGTTCTTTATTCTTGGCCACTCCTGACGTATGTGGTTCCTCAGTTGCATTCTGACCCTATTTTGGTAGAAGGGATCATTTTCTCCATCAAAATACCAATGTTACTCCTTCCTTGCAACTCACAGTGACATGCAGAACCTCTGCACTTTGTCCAATGTGCGGGAAATGTCCACTGGCTCTGGGAAAGACAGGATCCCTTCATGCTACTGGCTGGTAATAGCATATGTCTTTCATTTGCTTTGATTCATTTGCTTTTTTATTATAGTCCATTTTCATAGACTCTGACTTGAATTTGGTCCCAAAGACATTGTTACTAGTGCTATACTCACTTTCCCTTACCTGATCCTCTCTCTCACAGAATCTGAGCCTGTAATAATGTTCGTAGACAAAAATCTCACCTGGGCAAGAATCTGTGTGTGAAGAAACCACATTTCTACCACACTTTGCTTAGCTATTGACTCTTTGGACCCAACTCCTTGGTTCCTGGTAGAGAGCTTTGCCCCACTGGGTACAACTTGGCATGTGGGGAGGGCTTTTGTTCCCTAACTGCCTGAAGGTAAAACCCTCTGAAGTGGCCATTAGTTCCCATGCACTACTCTCACCTGAGCGGTTCCTGGGGCCTCTCATTGAATAAATTTTAGCCCTTTTTCCTGCGTGTGCTTGGTTATAGCCTCAACCAAGTTAGTTTTAAATTTATTTTTGTATTATTTGATTGTCAGATATATGATTTGCAAGCTTTTTTCCCATTCTGTGGATAGGTCACCTTTTTATTTTCTTGGTGCTTTTTTTTCTTTTCTTTTTTTGTCTAAGAACGTACAGTGAGAGAGGGAAAGAGAAAGCAGCAGTTTTTATTTAGTTTTTCATGTGACCTTCATTCCTGAGACTCTTTGTTGTGTACGTGGTGCTGGGGTTTGAACCTGCATACTTGTGCATGTAGTTTTTCATGTGACCTTCATTCCTGAGACTCTTTGTTGTGTATGTGGTGCTGGGGTTTGAACCTGCATACTTGTGCATGTTAGGCAAGTGCAGTAACTGCTGAGCCACCGCTCCAGCCCTCTTGGTGTTGTTTGAAGCATAGAAGTTTAAAAGTTTGAAGAAGTTCAGTTTCTTTTTCTTTTGTTGCTTGTGCTTCTATTGTCATTACTTAAAGATCTGGATCTTTTTACTCTCTTGGTTATTACTTCCTTAGCCTCAAGTCATCCACAACTTTGAGGAACATGGTATTCTTTAAGGTGCTGTGGCCTGTTTCATTGTGACTTCACATCACATTATGTACAAGCAGTGCATGTTCTAGAACCATTCTTCTTCCCCACTCACTTCAGAAGCTTGGAGGGTGGAATAGAATAGAACAGAAGCCACTGAGACGAACTCACAAGTCTTTAACCATCTGATATTTGACAAAGAAGGCAAAAATATATAGTGGACGAAAGGTGACCTATTAAACAAATGGTGCTAGACAAACTGGACATCCAAATGCAGACAATTGAAATTAGATCTTTATCTCTCATCCTGCACAAAAATCAAATCAAAATGGAAGTGGATCAAAGAATTAGGAATTAAAACAGCAACTATACAATTATTAGAAGAAAAATAGGATCAACACTCTACCATTGGTGTAGCCAGCTTCCTTAACAAGTCTCCCATAGCCTGGGAATTAAAGCCAAGAATCAATGAGTGGGATGCCATGAAACTGAAAAGCTTCTGCACAGCAAACAAATTAGTCAAGCATGTCAAGAGAGAGTCTGTAGAATGGGAGAAAATTATTGCCCGCTATGCCTATGACAGGGGACTAATATGCAGAATACACAAAGAACTCAAAAACTTTACCAACAAGAACACAAACAATCCAATCAATAAATAGGCTATGGAACTAAATAGAAACTTCTCAACAGAAGAAGTTCAAAGAGCCAATAAATATGAGAAAATGTTCTGCATCACTAGCAATCAGAGAAATGCAAATCAAAACTTCTCTGAGATTCTACCTCACTCCACTCAGAGTGGCAAAAATGAAGAAAATGAACAATACCAGATGCTAGAGGCGTTCTGGGGAGAAAAGAACACTAACACATTGTTGGTGGGACTGCAAAGTTGTACATCCACTCTGGAAAGCATTATGGAGAATCCTCAAACTAGGGATGGAACCACCAAACCACCTAGCTATCCCACTCCTGGGTATTTTCCCATATGAGCAAGAATCAGCATATTACAGAGACACAGCTACATCAAAGCTTATAGCAGTTCAATTTACAATACATAAACTATGGAATCAACCCAGATGCCCCACACTGGATGAATAGATGGGTCCAAAAGCTGTGATGTGTATGTGCATATATGTATGTGTGTATATTGGAGTTCTAGTCTGCTATTAGAATGATATCATGGCTTTTGCAGCTAAATGGGTAGAAATTGAAAAATCATGCTGAGTAAAATATCCTAAACCCAGAGACCTCAGGCCCACATGTTTTCTCTCATATGTGAAAGCTAGAATAAAACCTAAGATAGGATGAAAGTTAGCTAAGTTTAGATAATAAACCTACCAAAGTTGAAGTATCACATAAGCTGTGAAGGTATGGGGAGGAGGGAGGGAGGGAACAGAAAGAAAAAGGGAGTTATCAATACTACTCGACCCCATAAGAAGCCAAACTGTACTCAGGCAGGTATATACATTCAGAAATCCCAATAATTAATATACATGTATATGCTCATTCATACCTATAACATGGGGGTGTTACAGAGGAGATGGGGAATGGGTGAAGGAGGGGAGATCCTGGAATAGGATCGGGCTTAACTTAGTCAATATCTATGTATGCACGAGTATGTAACGATTCCCTCCAAAATGTAAGACTATGTTGAACCAATAAAAAACAAGAAATTTCAAGGGTAGGACTTCCTGAATCTTATCAGTGAGAGAATCAGAATGAACATGAGAGAAAGCACTGAATTATTAGTGAGATATGAAGTTCATAAATCCTTGACTTTATTATGGATGTAATACTTTAACAAGCTTTTTTTTTTTTTTTCCAAATTTTACCTGTCGGGTATCTCATTTCCATGTTGTAAAGAAGGCATATGAAATAGTTAATTTTTCTGGAATACTCCTGAAAACTGGAGTTAAGCTTATTCTGTGGAATAACAATATGTACTTACTACTGCTGTCCAGTGGGTGCTCTTAAGAATTAAAGGGTGTGGAGTGTGTCTGGGAGAAGCCCTGCTGTGTTGAATGGTGAAATCTCACCCCACAGCCTCCTGCCAGTTCCTCCCCTGGTTTTGCATCTGCCCTGACAGCCAGGCATGGCTACTGCTTGCCCCATATGAAGATACCAACTTGCTTTTCACAGTCAGTCAGGCCCTGGTAACCTGGTGGCTTCTAATCTCCATGCTTAGAAGCTGAGATGAGGCTTGGGGTAGAGAGAGGACTCACATGAGGTCACATGTTGACCTTTCCCAGCTGGTCAGCTAAAAATTCAGTGGCGACTTCTGTTCAGACCTGACTTCATTTGCCGCCACTTTGCCCCTTCAGCTAGCTACTCCCCACGGTCCCTGAAACCTGCTGAGCTGGAGAGAGAGAGCAGGAACGGGCCTGTGGGAGAGAAGTCGGGGCTTACCCTGGACTGAATAGCCTTGATGTAGGGAGAATGAAAATGTGAATTTTATTTCCCTGCACTGATACATTGCTTGAGCAGAGTGTTTCATACGTGTTACGCCCCTTAATCTTCATTGTGACACAGTAGAGGAAGCCTTCCTGACATGACAGGGCTACTGAGTGGAAGAACCAGAGCTCACACCTGAGTCCTCAGAAGTGTTCCCTTGACACCCCGCAGCCACCACATTGAGCCCCCACTGGGAATGAGGATTGGGTAGGCCAGTTCCTCCTGGATCTTTCTTCACTGAGATGAAAGGCATAGTGCTCACACACAACTGTCCTACTCTAAACTGTGAAAAATTTATTGTGGCAGGTGTCTCAGTTCTCCGGAGTCAGGGCTGCATGTCAGGAACTGAAGTTCCAACAACTTCCTGTATAGTACCAGCATGTGGCTCTGGAGGTGCCCACACAGCTGCTCCAATCCTGGTCAGAGTAAGGGAGGAGAATTTTGTGAATTGAAGCTCAGCAGTGCCCAGAAGTCTTGCTTTCCTATTTGGATTAGTAAAAATAATGACAGCATTCATGATGATATTAAGGTTTATTGCACATTCACTACACCAGATACTCTTAACTACTACTACTTCCTCTTCTTGCTCCTCTATTTCTTCTTCCTCCTCCTCATTAACATTACCATTATTATTATACCAGGGATTGAATCCAGAGGTGCTTAATCACCGAGCCACATCCCCAACCCTTTTTGTTTTTTTATTTTGGCACAAGGTCTTGCTAAGTTGCTTAGGGCCTCACTAAGTTGTTGAGGCTGGCTTTAAACTTGTAATCCTCTTGCCTCAGCCTCTCGAGTCACTAGGATTTCAGGCATGTGCCATCACACCCAGTTTAACTCATGTTATTTAACATTCACAATCTTACAAGGTGGGACTATTATCATTTCCATCTTATAGTAGGAAAACTGAGGCATAGAAAGGTGATAAGATACTGGCCTCAAATCATCTAGGAAGGGAAGGAGCTGGGATCCCAATTAAGGCACTCACTGACTCTGCTGGAGGCCTCCCTGCCTTCTGATCCCTGCAGTCAGCATTCACCGGTGGCTCATGCTCCCCTCCTAACAATTTCTTTGCCCAGCTCCTGCTTTTCTAATGGTCTGGGGGTGTAGGAAGGAGAGGTGGTAGACTCTCTGATGAAAACAGGCAGTAAAGGTGGTCTCCATTCTCCTGTGTTCCCTTTCGGTCTCATTTTCTGTGTGGCTCTGGGAAAGTCCCAAAGGCAACTGCTACTTTCTGAGCTCTAGCTTCCTCATCTGTACAAATGAAGATGGTATCTCCCTGGCAGGGTGGTTGTGAAGCTCAGCATAATGTCTGAAAGTCCTGGGAGGGGCCTGGCATATAGTATGTGCTAAAGAATTAATTGCTATAACAATGAATCTCTGTTAGTCCTCTTCCTTTTTCTTTCCCCACTCCAGATGGAGCTGTGGGTTTTATCTGGTGAGCACTGTCTAAAAGTTGTCTGACCCCAGGTCCTCTTTCAAAATTGGGTCGCAGAGGCCCATGAAGTACAAAATGGTCATCCCCCATGCAACCTGGGCTCTAGAACCTTCTCCTTTTGTCATAAAGTGTGGGCATCATTCACTTATTCATACCATGAGTCTTTGAAAGGAGTAATACTGCCTTGAAAGAGAATTTCTCCACAGCTTCCACAGAGTATATCCACTCTCCTTCCCTCCCTCCAATCCTCTAGAAATGGAGTCCTGCAGTGGGGGTGGAGAGGATGGGGAGCAGCTCATGGAGTCAACAGGGTCAGAGACACAGGAAGGACATTCTGCTCTCCTGCGATGGTGTAGACTCCTAGTGCATTGGCCTGCTTGAAGGTCTTCTCTGCTGCTGCTTTCCTTCTTTCATGTAGCTTTTTACAAAGTAGTTACATCATTATTTAAATATCCTCCCGTTGAATGATCTCACATTTATAACTTAATGACCTTAATCATGGGTATTAGTGAGAAAAGTACTTGGCATTGCATTGTGATGCCTCCTGACATTCCACTGTGCCTGAGGCCCCAAGTTGGGCTCATTAGTACATGCTGCCTGGCCAGGTATGCAAAGAAGTCCCAGAACGAGAAGACCACTAAGGTACAAGGTATTGCTCTTCCCATGCTGCTGCAGCCCACTGTCCTCAGAGAGGCGTGTGCTTGGCTATGCTCTCTTAGGGCTGGGGATGGGAAGGAAACAGCAAGCATTTGGAGAGCACCCAGTTCTGCGTCTACCCCCAAGGAGCACTTTTGCTTTTCTGTGCCTCTGTTTCACCACCCAGAGATGAAAAAAGTCACCTTCACTTCTGTCTTCCTGAAAGTAGATTTGAGATTTGGGATAGATTTGAGATCTGCTGTGTAACTTTGGGCCAGGACCTCAGTGGGGAAAGCTGTGGGAGTTGACTCCAGGTGATGTTCCAGTGGTGAGGTGAGCAGGATGTTAATCTCTTGGTGATGGTGCTCCATTTTTAAAAAATGTTTAGAAATTTATAGTAAATAATAAAGCTGTTTTTATTCCAAGTCTGCATATCTGTGAAAAGCTTTTGCTATTTACTGATGGAATGAAATACTATATCCACCTCTATGCTTAGAGTGGATGGTGGGAATATTGCTGAGTTACCCAAGTAAAGACAAACCCTCTTCCTAACTGTGGATCTAGAAGAAAGGGAACTGTCATCACATGTAGGCCTTATCCCATGGTGGTGCCATCAGCCCTTCCCAAATCCTCCCGGAGAGGTTATCAATTTACTCCCTGTGGTTGCTGAATATATTTTATTCATTCATTTAACAAAAGATTGAGCTGCTAGATGCTGAGAATAAATGAAACAATAAGCTTGCAAAAAGGCAGCAGTCTAGAAAGGGACAGTTGAGTCCACAATTTCCATACAGTGTGAGAAGACATAGGGTTACAATAAAGGATGGATGTCTAAGGGAAGAATGGGCAGACATTGCCCAAACCAGTCTTATGGGGTAAAGGAGTAATGGATGATTGCTGTGAGCTGGAGGCAAAGCAGAAGTGAAGCAGCTGGAAGGAGGAGAGAGGATGGAGAGCATGAGATGAGGTTACTTAGCTGAAATGTAGGGATGAGAACTGCTAGCAAGAATCAAAGCTCCAGCAGGAAGTAGTGGTGAATTTGAAGGGACACATGTGCTAAAGAGCTCATAATTCCTCCAAGGGCAGAAGGAGATATCCAAAGATTTTAAGCAGAGAATATGAATAGTGAAGATTAGAGGGGAGTAAGATGAGAAGCAGAAACAGCAGGGAGTTTTGATAGACTTTAGTGGAGAAAGTGTGGTCTGAGCTAAGGCAGTGGTAGCGAGGTCAGAAAGAACTGGAGGAATTCCAGAAATATTAAACAAGTAGATGGACAGCTTTTGGCACCGTCCCTGCCTGGGGTTGGGGACATAATGTGCCACTGCAATGTGGAGGGCCCACTTCACTATGGGCTTCCTTCCCAGCCAGGCAGGTAGATGCAGCATTTTACCAATGCCCGAAAGCACTGCTCTCTGCCATATGGTGGGTCTGTGGGTGGCTGGGCTGTGACAGTAGGAAACAGATGGGCTGGCCAGCCGCGATGATGAATGAGCCCATCTCCTGAAGCCAAGTCTTCCCTTTCAGCCCCGAAACAGAGCAACTTCTCTCCCACCACCACTGTGAGCACAGAGGTGCAAGGACCAGGGGGTCACCTGATGGCATTTTTGGCCAGAGTTATTCATGCAGAGAAATATGGTCAGCGGCAGAGAAGTGTCTTTATTCTCTTTTTCATGCAGTGCCCTTTGCTTGAGCCCCTCTGGGGCAAAATGAAGACATGTTCTATCCTGGTAGAATTATTTTACTAGAGGAACAATTAGTCACATCCCAATAATTACTCTCCAGCCATCTCCACATGTCTATTTTGTCTGCTCTTCAGCTCTGGGGACCACCTGCTGCTGGTGAGGGGGTTGTGTGTGGGGGTGCTATCTCCCCCTCCCCACCCTTCATCTGTTGCTTTACTCATGATGATGTTTCCTCAAGGCTCATTTCTTTTTTAAAGAGAGAGAATTAATTTTATTTTTTCATCTGGTCTTTGTTTATTCAACACTTAGTTGTGTACATGGTGCTGGGGTTTGAACCTGGGTCCTTGTGCATGCCAGGCAAGCACTCCAACCACTGAGCCACCACTCCAGCCCAAGGCTTATTCTTTATGGTCTCTCTTGCATTTCCCTGTATCCCTCAGGGCCACTTACATGTGCACACTGGAAAATATGCAGCTCAGAGCCTTAACCAGAGACAGAAAGTGCCCTGAGTCCCCATAAGCTCAGCCCGCAGGGGCGTAAAGTGTGGGGTTTGGACAGGGTAGGTCATTCTTTGTCTCCTGAATGTTGGGGATTTGGAAGTCCAAAAGTGCTCAGGTAGTCGTTTTTCTGAAGTCACTGCTTGCTTGTTTTTATTTGGGGCTCTGCAGGCTTTGCCACAGGCTAGACTCACCTTTGTATTCCTTACCTACCTTACTTCCATCCTTCTTTCCCTCCTCCTCTTCTCAGGGGAGCCTCCTTTCTTCCTATCCATAGGAATGACCACACTAAGCCTGCCTGTTACAGTTTGGATCCTAAATGTCACCCACAAACCTAACACCAGTGGGAGGCCGTGGGACCTTTATGAGATGCAGCCGTAGTGGAAGGAAGTTAGGTCATTGCGTCCTTGGGCCATGCCCTTAAAGGAGATATTGGACTCTCACTCTTGGCTCTTGCCCCTGCCTCTTCCTCTCTCTCTTCTTTTTCTTTTCTTTTCTTTATTTCTTTTTTGCTTCCTGGCTGCCATGTGCTCCCACTGTACTGTGCAGCCACAGACCCCAAAGCAATACAGACAGGCCAGCCCTGGATGGAAACCTCTGAAACAGCCAAAATAAAACTTTCCTCCTTTTAAGTTGATATGCTGTTATTTTGTCACCGTGATGGGACGCTGACCAACATACTTCCTGATCCCCAAGCATGACCTTCCCTTCTGCTGGCTTTTCACATTCCTTTGCCCACTTTCTCCAAAAGTCTCTCTCATTCTCCTTTTAGTGAAAAGCTCAGGGCTTCCATTCTGAGCTGCAGAATTATTTCTCAGTAGCTTCACAGGGTTGGAAAGAGCCATTCTCTCTCTTTCCTCAGCCAGGTTTTGGGTCCTGCTTCCTTGTTCTTAAAGTCTGTCCCCTTAGAAAGACAGGGCACAAATCCATGGCTCTGAACCAGTCTGCCATGGAGCTTCTTAACCCTGTTAGTTGTGGAAGAGACCATTCCAGGAGAGAGGCCTCTCACTTCCTGATCTTCTGTGTGACTTGGGGGCTGCTGTTGATATGGCTAAAAGTACACAATGGGTACAATTTTTTGAAAACTCTTCATTTGGTTCATCCCCTCCCTCTCCTACCCAAGTCCCTGTGACAAACTTGGAGCTTCCTTGAAGTCACTAGAAATAGAAATGGTTATGTCTACTCTGGAACTGTCTTGGACTTAGGGAGAAGGGTGGGTGGAGGGGGACATGTGTCTGCCTGCCCCTGTTAAACAAAGTTGGTGAAATGCCTTTCCAGCACTTTCAGACTGGGAAACCCACAGAAGGAATGTCTGCTCAGATTCCTTTATTCTGGCTTCAGCCCCCGTCCTATGGGCTGCTGTTGGCCAACTGCAGTGAGCCAGTGAGGAGCAGAAACGACTGGCCTGTGACCCTAACAGATGGTGGATGCAACATGTCCTGAAGGCCTGGTTTGGATTCCTGGTTCCTCCAGTCACACTCTGCTCTCTCCCCTCTTTGATGGCTTTTTTTTTTCTGGGTCCTTGTATGTTTGTCTTAGAGTTGGTTTCACCCTAATGTATATGGAGTCAAATTAGGGACCCTTCTCTTCATAGATTAGAGGACCTGGCCCTTGGATGGTTTGGCCAGAGTCCTCTGTATAACTGCCATGACTCAGAGTCGTTGGCAGAGGGGCATACAGAAACTCATGGAGCGATCTCTCTGTGGTGTCTCTTTGCCGTTTGTTTTCTTATGATATTATTTGTCTTTATCTGGCAATATTCCTTCCAAGACTGTAAGCATCACTCAAGTTTTAAAATTCACAGAGCTATCTGTGTAGACTATGCTTTCTTCATACATTCATCAATCACGTATGGAGTCCTGTGTTCCCAGAGCTGGCTGGGCTGGTGAGGGGGACTCAGAGATGAATCATTCTGAGAGCCTGTCCTTAAAGAGTTTATAATCTAATGGTCTAGTAAATGACTCTTAAGCAAAACAGGCATGAAAAATGTTGCAGAAAGTCTCTGGATAAAGAGCTACAGGAGTTTAGAGAATGAAAAGGGACTTTCAAGAAGAAATACCTTCTGCAATTTTATGAGAAGACTTCTGAAAACACCATGTTAATGGGAGCATGTTCCTCCAAGAATTATTACTACCATCACTGATAAAACGGATTAATTCATAGACTGTGTCATTTGAAGTGCATCTTAAGGCTTAATATAATTTTGATAGGAGGGATGAACATTTATCTTTCTCTCATTTGGCCAAAGGTGATGTACCATGACCTTAAGCAGACAGAAGAGGAGTTAGGGGGTTCTGTCTGTTTGGAATTGGCTTAGGATGCATTTAAATAAAGTAACTACAAACAAGTATGGAGTGCTAATAAGAAGGATGAGTGAGTCCAGGATTGCTGAACTGGAATGGCACATTGAATGGAGTTCTGCAGAAAAAGCAGGGAAAGGTATTTTGAAAATGAGGCATGGCTTTGAAAGGCCAAGGATCCCAAGCCACAAGAGTTGCAATCCCAGCCCCAAGCAGCTCAGCATCCCAGAAACTATTAGATTCCTTCATGTAAAACAGATAATAGCTATAAAACATAGTATAAAACCCTGCTGCTTTATCTCACAGTTAAAAACATGACCTAAACCCTCAAAGCAGCTTTCTCTTGACTTCCTTTAACTCGCTTAGTAGCACTATCATGGGCCCAGCTACTAAGACCCAACCTCAGCCCTGAGACTCTTTTCTCCTTTTCTGCACCATCTCCTCCCTGGAGACCTGCATCCGTGAGACTTCTGGTATCTCACACTCTTTAGGTCCCCACTAACATGTCCTTGTTCCTGGTTCACATCACTCTCCTAGGAATTCTGCCAGAACCTCCTGATTTCAATCTGCCATGTCTTGCTCTTCCTTCTTTCCCCCCATCCCACACATCCCCACCCCAAAGGACCACCTGCTGCCTTGTGGTGAATGACTTGGAGTCAGTCCTGAGAGGAAAATGTGGTTGTCCAGGTGAGAGCTAATGTACCTCTGACAATAGTGGTAATGGAGCGAGGCGGGAAGATCCAGGATGGACTCTGAGGTGGAATCATCAGGACAGTTGGATTAGCAGGAGCAGAGGGTTTGTGATACTGGTGCCTTTCATGGGGCTGGGAGAATGCAGGTGGACTGAGTGTGGAAGTGGGGTAGGGGTGCTACCATAAGTTTGGGTACAAATATGTTGAATTTGACCTATCCAAGAGATGCAAGTCATGAATTGGGTTATTGAGCTAGGGATAAGGGGAGAAGCTTGGCTCAGAGATAAGTCTGGAAGCCAATGACATGTAACATCCCATTTAGATCAAGATGTTAATTGAACATGTATGTTATATTCAGCTTCCCTCCCAGAGGTCTTGGAGGGAAGTGTCTGGGGTTTTATTTTTTACTAGATAGAGCTATGCATTGACTATAACAGGATTCTAAAGCACAGCCTCTTTCTATCTGAACAGGTTGAGGAGGAGGAGAATGGTGGAGACCAAGGCACCGTAGGGTTAAAATGGAAAAGCTCCTCAGGAGTGGGGACTGTGTTATCTACCATTTTCTGCAATGATGACCATGCCCTTTTCATTAGTCCAATGGGAGTAGAGTTCTAGGAGCCAATCACACGTTCTCTTCACTCTGTTGTGACCTTGGCCCAGTGTTTGTACACTGGAATTAGCAATGTGGCTAATTGCATTGAACCTCTATCAGCACTACCCTCTGCTCTAGTTGTTATTCCTGCCTATGCCCAGAGACCTATTCCAGAAAGTCTCCAAACAGACTAAGCACACCCAAGTGCTTCACACCTCCCACAGCCTTCCCTGGCCCACCAGGCCTCACAAAACATATTTGTCCTTTCAAGTGAAACAGTAATCTTGGCTTATCCAGATTCAATAGTCCAAAGATGTGTAGAGATGAAAAATAAAGAAATACTAAATGCCCTCCTGTTCAGACTAATTCTGTGAAGGGCTCCAGCTCAAGTACTGACAGGAGCAGCAGGGATGATTGGTGCCAGGTGCACTGTTGCCTTCCAAGCTTCTTGGTATGTGGCTGGGGACTGCTCTGAGCAAGCCCGACTCCATCTACATATCGTCATATTTTTGAGCTGCTTTGTGTTTGTGTAATTATTTAAAGTGTGTCTTTGCTCTTCTACTCTGCCTCTCTGTGTTAAAGGGAAGGAACCAAGTTTCCTATGGTGACTACTGAATTCTCGGGGCATGGTATCCTGCCTAGCAGGCACTTAATATTAAAGAACCATACTCATGGGCTGCAGCGGTGGGTGGCTCAGCAGTTACGGTGCTTGCCTGGCATGCCCAAGTGCATGGATTCAAACCCCAGCACCCATGTACACAGCTAAGTGTCCCAGCAACGAAAGCCATGTGAAAAACTCAATAAAAATTGATTCTCTCTCTCTGTTGAAAGAAACTATTCATTCACTACCTCATGTCCCATACTTGCTTTCTTTATAATGAATCTTCTCTACTTCTATTGTATTTTTAAAACAATCTGACTTCTGCATATGGTTTTGTGAGGGCAAAGCAGTGGTAAATAGCTTGGGCCTTACATTTGAGAGACACTTGAATTCTTTTCTGTTTGTGTAATAATTTTGTGACCTTAGGCAAGCTGCTTTACCTCTCTAAGCCTCATTTCTCTAATCTAAAAAATGGGGACAAGTTTCTTAAAGTATTATGAAGATGAAATGAAGTCACAAGCATGAACTATCTACTACAATACATGGGCTACTGATCAGTGGTAAACATTAACACATTTTGAGACTGACTTTCCCATTTTTCTCGTCGATTAGGAGTTCTCAAATTTTTTTTTTGGTGTCAGGATGCCTTTATAATCTTTAAAAGTTACCAAAACCCCCAAAGAGCTTTAGTGTGTATGAACTTTGTATGCATATGTATTGAAAGACACTAAGAATTTTAAAAATAGCTATTCACTTAAAGTAAGAGTAATAAGCTCATTGCATATTGGCTATAATCATGTTTTCAAAAATAGTGTCAAGACCCTTTGCATTTGCCTTAATAGATGACAAGGTGACAGCTAGACTCTTGTGTCTAACCTTTATGCATTGTGGTGTCACACACCATGTGATTTCTGGATCTACTCACTATACACTTGTGAAAATAAGAGTGAAAAAGAATGATGTCTTAGAATAATTATGAAAATTTTGGCCTAAGGACCCCTCTGAAAGCATTTTATGGGCTCTTTATGGACCCTGGTCACACTGCTATTCTAGTACTGGGTTCCATAGTTGGATATGTAGGACTAATCTGAGCAGGGCAGCCAATAGCTCTGAAAACCTTTGTGAGTCAAACCCTGGAAGGCACCGTCAGATTCTCAGAGCCCAGGTATGCTCCATTCATTTGTCCCTCCCCAACATCCAGCCAGGTAGCTAGCTCTCTCTTGTGCCTTCTTTCACCTTCATCTTCTCCATTATCTCTACCTCCACCCGAGTCCAGGCCCTTGTTGCTCTGCACCTGAATGTCAACCCCAGGATTTTGCTCTTAAGAGTTTGACACATGCGATGGTTTGAATGTGAGGTATCACCAAAAGCTCATGTGTGACAAAATGCAGGAAGGCTGAGGTTATGAGAGCCTTAACCCAATCAGTGAGTTAATCCACTGATAGGGATGAAATGGCAACTAAAAGTAGGTAGGGTGTGGCTGGAGAAGGTGGGTCACTGGGGGCGTGCCTTTGGGTTTTGTGTTTTGTAACTGGCATGGAGTCTGTCTCTACTTCTTGATGTGAAATCTTGAGCTGCTTCCCTCTGCCACGCTCTTCCGCTATGCAGTTCAGCCTCACCTCAAACCCTGAGGAATGGAGCTGGCCTTCTATGGAATAAGACCTCTGAAATTATGAGCTCCTAAATAAACTTTTCCTGCTACAATTGTTCTTGTTAGGTCTTTGGGTCACAGCAATGAAAAAGCCAACTAAAACAACACAGAAGAAAGAGCATCCTGAAGTCATCCAGGCTGATTTACTGCATGGTGAACCTATAACGAGTGATGGACAGGACCACCTTCATGGGAGTTTTGTCATTCTAAATGAGATAATGATGCTACACACGTGGGATGGACCTGGTTCACAATGGGTCTTTCTTACACAGTTCAAACTGAAGCCAGGTGTAATGGCCCACACCTGTAATCCTATCAGCTTGGGAGACTGAGGCAGGAGGATTCCAAGTGCAAAGCCAGATTGAGCAATTTAGCAAGGTCCTGTTTCTAAATAAAAAATGGCTGGTGATGTGGCTCAATGATGAAGTACCCTTGAATTCAATCCTGGGTACCAAAACAAACAAACAAACAATAGCAACAGAATACCTGCCAGTTCACCATGTGGCCACCATGGAACCCTCTCCTCCAAACCTTCATGGTGCCTGAACTATTACCACATGCATTTGCCACTCACTTGCAGTGCATTTTGTTTTCAAAGATTGTAAGTCACTCAAAGATGAAATCATGCCGCTCAATATTTCTGTACCTTCATGGGACTGAAATTTATAAATATTATTTTGTTTTAAAGAATGAGGACACATATTCTGCCCTTGCCAGCTGAACAGCTTATAGGATGACAAAGTGCACTTGTCCAAGGAGATATAGTCACTCTTATAAGGTGATATTATAAATAAATAACAATTATCAAGCAGATCAACTTCACTGACAAGAGACACCTAGGACAAACACATCTATTTAACAAAGGAGATTTCCAAGTCTTTGCTGATGGCAAGATATTTAGAGTATTTTTCAATATAATGCAATTCAGAGGGAGGAAAAAATGAATATAGTTCTTCAGAAATGTTCAGACAGGCATTAGACTAAGCCATGTAAAAGGCAGCTGAAAGGTAGTCCTGGCCACCCACCACAGAAACACTCCCTGACCTCTCCATCTAATCTCCTGCTTTCTCATCAGTTTATAACCAATCAGTCAGCATGGGGAATTACTTTTCTGAATTTTGAGCTAGACACTGCACAATCTCCCTCACCTACCTAACTTGTCTTCAGTCCATTCAGCTACATCTCCTGCTCCTAGAAAGAGGATTTCTTCACTTCTCTTTTTTGTTAAAGACAGAGGGACTGTGAGAGAAAGACAGAGAATGAATATCAATTTTATTTTAGTTTTTCACATGGCTTAGTTGTGTACATGGTACTGGGGTTTGAACTTGTGTGCCGTAACTGCTGAGCCACCACTCCAGCCCCTCTGTTTCTCTTTTCTGCTGAAGGAAATTCAAATGGCGGACCCCTTCTTAGAATGGTCCTTCACTGATTTGAAGACGACTACCTTAATGTCTTCCAGTTCTGATCTCTATAGTCTTGTGTCCCTCAAGTCACTGAAGGGTTAGTTCACACAGTGCTGGCTTAGAGCCTGTTTCTGATTCCATAGTGAGTAGGATGCCATTTAAAGATGTGGAGCTAGTCACAGGCAAGGATTGTTTGCTAAGAGCCAATACACTTGTTTAGAAGTGAGACAGGGACATGCCAAGAGAGAGACCTTATTCTACTGCTGTTTGTTTGCTGGAAGAAGCCAGAAAAAGATGGCATTTCATAACTGCACAGCCAACCACAACCCCCTCCATGAAGCAATAGGAAGAAAAACCTACCTTTATCCATATTCTCTCCTTTCTTTTCCTTTTTCATTCCTGTTTTTCCTCCTTCATCCTTCCTTCCTTCTGTTTCAGGTTAGTGTGAATTCTCCTAAAAGAAACTAAACTTCCCCCAGGGAATGCTGCTTACCAGGCCTCCAGAATGTCCCCATATAAGATTGTTAGGCAGGAATTCTATCTTACCTTCTGGAAAATACCATCATTTTTATCCTGATATACTTGGTTCATATATTAAAATAAATTCAATTATTCAGAGCTTTAGCTGAGGTTCTAGGGTTCAGAACTCTGTTCTTCATCTTTCTCTGGATGGTTCTGATACTCAGCCAGTCCATGGTAGACTCAGGAAACACAATGAGTTAAAAGCCTCCAGTCTCCTTTCTTGTTTTGATGGAAGGGTTTTTTTCAAATAACACTTTTTAGAAGACTCATATGTTGATGACACCAATTACATCGTTTACCTATGATTTGGGGTGGTTTAGATCAGGGTGTTAGAATTAAGAACTGGGAAAGCTAGTTCTGGATTTGTAATTAATTGCTTTGGATTTTAGTTCCCTTGTGTAAAATGGGAGAGCAAGGACCTGTCTCGATATCTAGGGACAGGGAGGATTCACTGAGATCATTGGTATTTGAGCTCCTTTATGTTGGAGCTCACATTAAGGTTCTGTCACGTACCCAACCATGATAAACGATGACCATAGCAATTGTTTGACATCCTAAATGACCTCGGATTCCTGTTGATGGTCTGAAGTGTTGCTGGAGGATTCCTTTGTCTAGTGATCTGTTAATCTTAGCCACATCATATGGTTAGGATGTACATCCCTGTGTGCAATGTGGTTCTGATGGAAGAGTGAAGGCAGAAATAAATGCTATTGTTGATTTAGAAAAATGTGAGAACCAAGGAGGAATGCAAAACTGGGGAGATAAGCCCATGCCCTTCTTTAAAAGTCACCTCCAAAGAGCCATTTTCTTTGGTTTGGGGCATCTTTCTTCTTTGGCCTATCTTTTGCTCTCAACTTTTGACACTTTCCTGTGTTTGGTGGTCCTAGTGTCCTTGTTTCCAGACTTCTTTTGGTAATTGCTGTGTGTGGGGAGATAATTATGGGCCAGATGATCCTCCTATTGCTAAGTGTTCCATATACAGATGAGACACAGTGTCTCATCTCTTGTTGTCCTTCTCCGCTTAGACACCATGTCAGCTGTCTTGGTATGGATGTTTTAGAGCACTTCATACTTTATAAAGAGATAAGCTAGAAGGCCTATGTGGTCGCCCTCAGTTCTGAGCTACTGTAAATATGCAGTGGTTCCCTCTTGCTACCCTCATTGTGATCTAGGTAATGGCAAATTGAAGCATAGGACTATGATATTGAGTTAACCTTTGTCAGTTATTATTGTTATTACACAGTATGCTAAGCACATGTGAAGATATGAGGATGAATAATACACGAACCCTGCCTTTAAGGAGCTGAGTCCAGTGGAAAGATAGATACAAAATCCAGTGATAAAATGCAGCGTGATTAATCCCACCAAGATTGAGTAACAGACTGGATTTACCCTTTTGCCCAGAACAAAAAACAAATAAGATATATGAAACAATGCCTTTGAAGCATTGGACTTCAGGCTATGAAGGATAATTATTCCTAAAGCACAAAAAATAATTGAAGGTACCCCTGTGACTGCCCCAGTTTATTGGCCTTAGGATAATATGCAGACTGTGGCGATGGGGAAGATTAAAACAGGCAGAGCATGAGGAAATGGATGAGAGCATGTGGGGTGTATTGAAGCAGCTAGATTTCACATAATAGAATGTCAAAAAAAGAAAGGGCTATGTAGAGAGAACAATGTAGATACGCAGAAGATCTTCCTCATGTCTTTAACAGACTACTAATTGGTGCATATGAATGAAGAAAATATGCAAGGCTAGGGGAAAACTAAAGTATTAGACATAAATGGTGCTTACAAAGGGCTAAGAGGAGTTTCAGTTCCAACCAGACAGACTGGATTCATAGACAGATTGGATTCATGGGGCATGGTGATGAGTTCTCAGGTGAGTCTTCCCTTGGCAGAGGGGAGTAAGCACTAGACCAAATGTTGCTCTGGTCTTATTTAACAAATATTCAAAAAGAAATCTCAAAGTATTTATAGGACTCCAAAAATATTCAGTACCCCTATCTATAAAATTCAGTTAAATTGATGAATTAGACATCTAATAAAAAAATTATCAGTTGTGTGGAGGAGGAAATTACCAGGCATGATGAGGAGAAAAATCAAAATGGACTTAGTACTGATAAGAGATGTTAGAATTGGCAAAGGCATTTAGTTATTATAACTATATTCCCTATGTTCCAATAGTTAGGTAAAATATAAGAAGTTTTTGCTTTTTTCTTAAAGTCCAAATCAAGATTCTAGAGATGAAAAGAACAATGTTCACGATAAAAACTGCACTGGATACGATTAATGGTATAATTGACAGCAGATCTTGCAAGAAAAAAATTAAGGAACTTGAAGACATAGCAAACTATCCAAAATGAAACATTGAGAAAAGAATTTTTAAAAATGAACAGAGCATCAGTGAGATATGACACGACTTCATGTAACTTGATTCCCTGAAGGAAAGGAGAAGGGTGGGGGGCAGAAACAATGTTTGAAGAAACAGCAGCTACAAAATTTCCTAGCTTCCCAGGAGAAGCTGGGGACTGCATCCATTAAGATAGGAGCGATGGATTTCTCTATTTCCAACAGCATTAGGAGCTCCAAGTCTTCCTCAACTTTCTGGAGGACACTTCTTTCCCCCCAAGGAATTCTTCTCTGAAGACTGCTGCTTCCAGATTTTAGATAAATACCTCCTATTCACAGTGCTTTTCTACTTCTGGTCTGTCAATCTGTAGTTCAACAAGTATGGGAGAGAGATAGAGATAGAGATAGAGAGAGAGAGGGAGAGAGAGAGAATGAATCTTTTTATTTTTTAAAGAGAAAAATCAATTTTAGTTTTTCATTTGGCTTTCCTTGCTCCAACACTTAGTTGTACATGGTGCTGGGGTTCTAACTTGTGTCCTTGCACTTGCCAGGCAAGTGCTATAACTGCTGAGCCATGGCTCCAGCCCTAAAAGAGAAAATCTTAAAAGCAACTGTAAAATAAAATGCTACATACATGAAGACATCAGATTTGTCATTGAAAACAATAGTAGTAGAAGATAATGGGGAACCAATTCTAAAGCAATGAAAGGAAACACCCACAAACCAATACTATCAACCTAGAATGTATACCTTTCAAAAACAAAAGTGAATAGACATTTCAGTCATACAAAAACTGAAAAAAAATGTATCAAAGACAGACCAGCACTATAAAAAATGCAAACAGAAGTCCCTGAGACTAATAGAAAATGGCATTGGGTAAAAATATGGATCTATGTGCCCCTCACTTGATGAGTGGATATAAAAACTTTGGTACATATATACAATGGAATACTACGTGGCCATTAGAGAAGATGATATTATGGCTTTTGTTTGAAATCAAATGGATGGAGATGGAAAGAATTATGCTTAGTGAAGTATCCCAATCTCAGAGACTCAAGAGCCAAATGGTTTCTCTCATCTGTGGAAGCTAGCATACATTGGGAAGCAGTATGTTAGATGGCTAAGCTAACAATAACTTCAAATTGTATGATTCTCAACGGAACAGGGAGATGACTCCCTAGGATACTTGGAGGTGTAGGGAGGGGGACAGGGTCAGGGGATGGCTTAGGAAGAACACATAGGAGACTGGAGGGTGGGAATATGGGGAATCGTCTCGGAAGGAAATCTCTGACCTCCACGAGATATCCATTTAACTCAGGGGTTCTTCTGGGGGAAACAGCAACATGGGGAACCCAAGCTGGGCATCCATGACATGGCATTAGCCCTGGATAACTAAGTATATATACATTTGTTCTTGAATGTTTGATAATGTTTCCCCCTCAGTTGTAACTCTATATCCATCTAATAAAAAATAGCTCAATAAACACAAATCAAGCTACTAAAAAACTATGGATCTATGTGAAGGAATGGAGAACACTAGAAATGGTTGCCTCTCTGACTGAACTTCTTGAACTTCTTCCCTTCTTTTGCTGACCACCTCCTTCTTGTCTCAGCTCAGAAGACCACTGCTTTTCCCTAATCCCCTACTGAAATCTCTCTGCCTCCCAAAGCACTCTGATTACCTCTGACATTGAATTCATCATGCTATTATGGTTATCTGCTCTTTTATCTGACTCCTCTAGAAATTTATGAGCTCTCTGAGAGCAGAGAATCGGAAAGGTTGTGCACTGATTATTGGCACGTAATCAATGATCAGCAAATGCTTATTGGATAGATGTGCATTCTGAGTCTAGGCAAAGCAGTGGTGGCAAGACACAAAAGGTTCTGTCTGAGACAAACCCAATTAAGACTCGTGATAGGTGACTGAGGGCATTAGAATCCACTTCATTGCACAGAACTTTAGCCACTTGTTTCTTTTGGCCATCTACAAATTCAACTATTGCAATTTACTTCATATTACTGCTTAAAGTGATTCATACTTTTTTTTTTTACATAAATGTATTTTTAAAAATACAGTGTAACTAGTGCTGTGATGGAGGCATGAATGGGGAGCTGTTGGTGAGGGTCATGACTGCATCTGAGGGACAGGAAGGTTTTGCTAAAGTTTTCATGAGTAAGTGATTAGAAGAAGGACTGAGATATCATTCAAACAGCTCTGAGGCATTTCCTCAGGCAGAAAAATGGGGAAGGTTTTATCTGTAGAGAGTGTTGCATTTGCAAAAGCAATAAGACTGGTTTGCAAATGAGTTTCAGTCTATCAGGGAAGAGTCAGAATGACTGTGGGGCAGGATGTAAGGGGTTTGCACTCAGAAGGTACTCTTGGTCACAGTTCTGATGTATCTGTGCTAAGCAGTGCCTCCTGAAAGCAAATGGGAAAAGTGTAACTTCAGATACTTAATTAAATTGAGAAATTTCCTCTCAGAGATTGAATAACTATCTAAGGCCAAGTAAGTGAACTCTGGCCCCCAGCTGGTCCTGGAAGAGTAAATTTCACTCACAATGGGCCAGTGATTGATCTCTTTCCTTCTGCTTGGTGTCTCTTCCAGAAGGGTTGAAGATGCTCATCTAAATATGCCATGAAGCCTCAGGCCAGGAACTGTGGTACAAACAGGCATGAATGCCTGGCAGAGAGCAGGGCAATGTGAGTATAATCTCCCACAAATCTTTCCAGCAGTGTGGTGCAGAGTGACTACTGCTCTGAGTCAAGTATGGCTCCAAGTCAGGCCTGGGAAGCCAGGGCAGGGAAGGTGGTGTAGACAGATTGCCTGGATACTCTGCTCTTCTTCCTCCAAAGTCTGCGAGGACTGATCCTGAAGCTGAGGAAAGATCATTCCAAGATCCGAAGTAAGGTCTGGGTTTGAGCTCCATGACTAACAAGCTGTGCATCTTTGGGCAAAGATCGTCACATTAACTTAGGATTCTATAAAATAGAACTGGAAAGAGTGTCCCTGCCTGCCTCATGGGATTCTTCTGGCTCAGTGAGGTAATTGAAATGGGAGTGCTTTGTAAAACCTTAGGCACACCACAGGTGCCAGAATGTGGAGAGTGGGGGGTGGGTATCCTCTCAAGGAAAGTTCTTTTGAGAAGGAGGCTCTCTTTGGTGCACATACCACATTTTTAGACTTTACACTGTTGGAGGCAAAGATGGCTGAGATGGGGCCTGGCCCTTGTCTGTCTTTTGAGTCAGTCTTGCTGAATGCTCTGTCTTTTTCAAAGGGCAACTGTCCTGCCTCTGTGCATGCCTGTGCCTGTGGGTGCAATAATTTCTCTCCTTTCTGCAGCTGCCCAGATCTTTTCTGTTCATGCCTCTCCCTAGATCTGCCATAGGCGCCCAAGTGCACAGCTTCAAGCTTAGAACTGCAGAACTGAAGAGGTAGATTAATCAGTGCCCAGAGCATGGGCTGGGAGGAGGTTAAAGGCCCTGGTTTAGACATCGATGGGTTTTTTTTTGTTTTTTGTTTTTGTTTGTTTGTGTGTGTGTGTTTAGAAAAAAGAGAGAGACAATTTTTATTTCATTTTTCATGTGGCTTTCCTTGCTCCAAGACTTCGTTATATATGTGGTGCTGGGGTTTGAACTCGTGTACTGGAGCTTGCTCGGCAAGCGTCATAACTGCCGAGCCACTGCTCCAGCCCCTAGTCGTCGATGTTTAATCCTTTGCTGAACCTTGCTCAGTCATTTATCAGAGCAACACATTCCCATTGAATATCTTGCATTTCAAACTCTGGACTAATTCCTATTTCTCCTGGATGGTCTGACCTTCACCAACCTCACTTGGCATTGATAAAACTGGCTTCTCAAGACAGAATACAATCCTGTGAATTTCTGTAGCCCTTTCTTTATACATTACACAACCTTTCAACAAAAATGTGAAGTATATGATTTATGTGCACTTCAAGACAGGTTGGCTGGGATGCAAAGAGATTAAGCAACTTGTTCAAAGTTGCACAGATAATAAGTGGTGGACTCTGGATTCAAACCTAGTTCCTGAATCAAGAATCCACGTGTCAATCCATAATAAGACACAAATCACATTATGCCTTGTCCATGAAGAAGGTGAGAAGTTTTTACGATGTGGCCTTGTGTTGTTGTTCCAATACCAAGAGTGTTTTCATAGAGAGACAACCCCCATCCCAAAATACTCGAGGCAGACAGA
>PVKS010014510.1:0-48173 GCA_004027875.1 Aplodontia rufa | reverse complement strand
CCTTCCAGATGAGGAAAATGAGGCCAATGTTGCCCACCATGGTGATGACATAAATCAGCAAGAACACTAGGAACAGGGGCACTTGCAGCCCTGGATGATCTGTTATTCCTTTGAGAACAAATTCAGTCACCAGTGTCTCGTTTGCCTCCATTGTGTCCACTCAGTCTGCCCACTGCAATGAGAGAGCAGGTAGAGAAAATGTTACCACTGCTCATGTTAAGTGGCACTGGATTACAATGTCACTGTCCCTTGCTTCAGATTCTCCTTGATCAACAATAAGGTGTGGTGTTTCTCTTTTTTAAAACATCTTAAAATATGAAGTAGTTTATAAATGATGTTCAAATGTAGTATTTTTAAAGTGCATAATTATTTGAAAGGTAAATGAGGTGGCAATAATCACCAATTCACTTGGTCTTATCATTTGTTCATCAGAATCACTTTATAAACATTTGTGGCATATTTTACACAGAATTATGAATGGAAAGTACACAATACATTTATATTAAAAATCTCTTGAGGAAATACAGTTCCAATTTCAAATATATTCTTTCAGTTTCTAAGGATCACTTTTATATCTCGTATACCAAGCCAAGAAATGGACTGTATATTTTTTAATCATTTTTTCTTCCTAAGATATTAATGGGTTGAATAACACAATAAGTTAAAATCTGCTTTCTGTACATAATAATATGTTACTGTATTATACACATTTGTAAAAGCCTATAAAAATTTTCTAATTGGAGCTGAAGCAGTGGCTCAGCAGTTGGAGTGCTTGCCTGACATGCATGTGGACCTTGGTTTGAACCCCAGCTCCACATACACAACTATGCATCAGAGAAACAAAGGCAAGATAAAGAAATAAATAAAAATTGTTTAATCTCTCTCCCCTTCTCTCTCTCTTATTAAAAAAATAATTCTAATGTACTTATAAAATTTTTCCTCAATAAAATTATATGTGAACAAAATCAATACTCATCTAGTTCGTTAAAAAATTATTTTATCACTGCCAGATTATAATGCTGTCTTTCTTAGCTGAGTCACACATCTACAACTCAAGTGTTATAGCCATGATGCTAAAATAACCTCTATGCTAAGAGGGAATACAAATACACACTCACACACACACACTCTCTCTCTCTAGCAGTCTGCTTTCATATTAAAGATATATCTCAGAACTATCATTAAACATTCCAATTTCAAAAATTATATAATTAACCAAGAATGTTTTAATATTTCTGTTACTCATTGTTCTAAAGAGATTATAATAAGTTTTTATTTCACATTGTATTAGATATTACAAGTGGGATTTATCAAAGTTAAGTGGAATGTAATATTTAAAAGAAACTAGAAAGAATGGTCATGTTTTCAGTATATGGATTCAATTTACCTGCTAAAAATTATAAATTTTATTTAAAAATAAAAATCTAGGGCTGGAGCCATGGCTGAGAGTTACAGTGCTTGTCTGGCATCTGTGAGGACCAGGGTTCAAACCCCAGCACCACATGCACGAATGTCAGAAAAAAAAAAACCAGATGAAAAAATAAATAAAATTTCTCTCTCCCTCCCTCTTCCTCTCTCTCCCACTCTCTCTTTTTTTAACAAAAACGATAAAAAACAAATAAAAATCAAATTACATAAAAATGTGAAACAAATTAAAAGACAATTATTAACATAAAGACAGCCAAGGCAATAAAAGCCTCAAGTATATCCATGAGCCTGGAAAGTGAGATGGATAGGTTCCATGGAAATCTATGGAGGCATAAGTGGGAATTCAAGTCATCATCACAACATGCGTTTCTTTGATGACAAATTATATGTGATTCTGGACATAAAATGCGTTTTATGTATCCAAACCCCTGCCTTTATGATCAAAAATAGGAGCTACTCACCTACATACAACAGGGTTAAGTGTTTAACCATTCAGTAGAATATTGACAAGTCTTGGATTCACAGCTCCCAAGTTCTTATGACAAGAACAGCCAAGTGAGTCATACCTAACACACATATTTACTTCTATAACTTAGAAATTTTCTACAAGCATGGATAAACTCTTCATTGCCCAAGTCTGCACTGGCCTAAGACTAATTTCCTCAAAGATTCTGCTCAATAAACAACAACAATAACAAAAGGTCATTATGGAAAGTTAAGAAAACTTAGTGTTTGTGAAAAATGCACTTCTAAAGAGAACAATCTTGGAACAGTAAATCATAAATAACAAGAAGAATTTATATAGAAAAGCACCAAGGGTTTTTTATTTGTTTGTTTGCTTGCTTGCTTTTGCCTTAGAGAAGCAATTCTGTGGTAAACCTTTATTTTTTATCTGTATTGTGAATAGGCTTGAAGTAATTACTGAGTAAGCATGCTGTTGTTGAATATCCAAAAGTGCCTAGTTATCCTTATTAAACATCTACAGAGAATACTATGGAATTTACTTTGCAAATGTGGTGTATCCTTCCTCTCTGTAAATTTCCAGGAAGTACTATCTATAACCAAAACCATATGAGGAAGAAGGCACAAATTTCCTGGAGAAGCCTATGATCCCTATGATCCTCAGTTTTTTGGAAAACTTTCTTTTCTCTGAGAGGTTTCCAAAGTAAAGGTCAGAATGCATCGTATTTTTAAAGGACATTAATAATAATATATTCAATAGGTTTGCTCCATAACTCAATATCTTCACAAAGGGTAGGTTAATCAAAATGCAACAAAATTTCAGAATCTTTAAGTCTCAAATTCACCCATGAATTATTAGATGACTATGCTTAAACCAGTTTTTGAACTTTATTTTAAGCTTTTCATTGCAACGCATTGGATTTTCCAAGGTGCATTCCCACTAACAATGGTAACACTATGATTCTTTATGGCTATTAATAGGCAGCATAACAGCACTTCAGCATACAGATGCTATAACTCAATCACATGAGTTCAAAATTGTATTCTACAAATATGCACAGTGTATCTGTAAGAATTAAGAAGAACTAGCCAAAAAATTTTTTTTTTTTTTTACTTTTCTAGTTCAATTCTGCCTTCTATTCCATCTGGTACATAAATCCAGTGGGGAAAAAATTCAAATATTTTGATAGCTCCTGAGAATTTTTGTTACTGAAATAACTTATCAAAAATAATGACAGTAAAAGAAAAGATAATATTCTTATCCAAACCCTATAAAAAACATATTTATGCCTTGAAATTTAAATTTTCATGAACACTTACAGTGCAAAAAAAAAAGTCAATGACAATTGTTCCTCTCATGTTGATTTTCTCCAAGAAAGACAGTATAAAAGGAATGATATTTATTTCTTTTCATATTCACTCTTGTTTGTGAAATTAATAGTGAAACTCCCTCGATGCCCCCTAAATAATCCCTGTAGGATAGACTCAATTTAATTGGGATTATTAACTAATCCACAAATCTCTTCTAACAAACCCATTGTAACTATTGTTTATGCATTTTTTTCTTCTGAAAACAAAAAAAATTACAGGTTAAGGATGATGAAATTTTACGTAATTCACTTTAATCAAATGTCTAGACTAAAAAAAAATTTTAAGAAAATGAAAATGTAGAAACACGAAGAAAGCATTGCTGTAATCACACTAATCACTGAGGAATGCAACTGACTTTTTGGTGTATATTTCTCCCAACTATTACCCATGAATGTACTTGTACTTAGGTATACATTAATTTTACATGTTTTCCAGTTTCTTTAAATTGAGTTGAGTTGTTTTACAATCATAAATGCTTATAAAGTAGCAATATGATATGCATTTGATCATAAATCATAGTTACCCCCATATCACCCACACTTGTCTCTTGATTCTTCTATATTACACCCCAAACACATATAATTTACTACATATATGTATACGTATATATATATATTATATTTATATATATATATATATATAATTGTGCATTTCCCAGAATTAAATGATTATGTACATAATATTTGACTTTTCGGGGGGTAAAGAGTATGCTGCATTGTTGATTGTCTCCCTAGATCTCCCCCTATCTTCCCACCCACTCCTATCTCTGAAACTTCCTCCCCTCCCCCTCCCCCACTACATGCCTATGGTTCCCCTACATTATATGTTTCTATGGCCTTGGTGGATCCCATACATGAATTTGGTTACCTTTTCAACCAAGTCTGGTTTAGCTCCAGCCTCCACAAATGAGGGAAAGCATTCAACCCTTGACTCTGGGTTTGGCTAACTTCACTAAGCATGATTTTTCCATAGCCATCCACTTACCTTCAAAGACTACAATATCATTTTTTTAAATATCTGAGTAGAACTCTTTTGTATATATACATGACAGCTTTTGGATCCATTAATCTAGTGAGGGGCATCTGGTTTGATTCCATAATTTAGCTATTATAAATTACGCTGATGGGAACATTGATTTTGCTGTGTCACTGTAATGTGCTAATTCTCTCTCCTCTGGGAAAATATCCAGAAGAGCGATAGCTGAGTTGTAGAGTGGATCCATCCTATCTTTTTCAGGAGTCTCTACACTGCTTTCCAGAACAGCTGTACCAGTCTACAGTTGTACCAACAGAGTGCTAGTGTTCCCATCTCCTCACAACCAATGTCACATTTGTTACTGTTTGATTCCTCATCTCTGCCAATGTGACTGGAATGAGGTGAAATCTTAATGTCATTTTGATTTGCATTTCACTAATTATTAGTGATTTTGAAGACTTTCTCACATATTCATTGTCTTGCTCGATTTCCTCTGTTGAGAAGTTTCTGTTTAGCTCTCTGGCCCATCTCTTGATTGAATTGTTAGTGGTTTGATATTAAGTATTTTGAGTTCTTTGTAAATTTTGGATATTAGTACCCTTTTGGAGGGATCATAGGCCATGATTATCTCCTATTCTGTGGGTTCTCACTTGACAGATTTAACCAATTCCTTGGCTAAGCAAAAGCTTTTTAGCTTAATGGCATCCTACTCATTGTCTCTTGACTTTAACTTTTTCACTTTGGGATTCTTGTTCAGGAAGTCATTGCCAACCTCCATATGCTGGAGTGTTGGTTCTAATTTTTCTTCTAGCAATTGTGTGCTTGCTTGCTTAATTACTAATTCCTTGGTCCATTTTGTTTGATTTTTGTGCAAGGTGAGAGATAAGAATCTAATTTCAACTTCCTAAACATGGCTGTCCAGTTTGTCCAGCACTATTTGTTGAATAGGCTATCTATCCTCCATGTTATATCTTGACCCCCTTTGTCAAATATCAGATGTTTAAAAATTTGTGGGCTTTACTCAGACTCTTCTATTCTATTCCATTGGTCTTCATTCTCATTTTCATATGAGTACTATGCTGTTTTTGCAATTACAGCTCCATAGTAAAAGTTTTACGTCTGGTATTGAAAGACCACCTGCTTCATTTTTCTTCCTTACTAATGTTTTGGCTACTCTGGGATTCTTCTTGTTCCAAATGAATTTGAGGATTATTTTTCCTACATCTATAAAGAATGACATTGGTATTTTGATGGAGATTACATTGATTCTGAATAGCACTTTAGGCAGAATGGCCTTTTTAATAATAATTCTGCCCAACCACAAGCATGGAATGTCTTTCCCTCTTCTCAGGTCTTCTTCAATTTCTGTTTCAATGTTTGGTAATTTTCAAGAGGCTTTTTTTTTTTACTTCCCTTGTTAGATTAATTCCCAAGTATTTCATTCTTTTTGAGGGTATTGTGAATGGGATCGATTTCTTCATATCTTCTTCTGCCCTACTATTGTTAGTGTATAGGAAAGCTTTTGATTTGTGGGTTTTGCCCTTGTAAGCATGCCATTTTGCTAAATCTATTTATAAGCTCAAGCAGTTTTCTGATGAAGTTTTTTGTATCATGTCCTCAGCAAAAAGGTATAGTTTAAATTCCTCTTTTCCTATTCTTATCCCTTTAATTCCTTTCTCTTGCCTGACTACTCCAGCTAGTGTTTTGAGAACTATATTGAACTAACGTGGTGAGAGTGGGCAACTTTGTCTTTTTCCATAGTTTAGTGGAAATGTTTTCAGCTTTACTTCATTTAGTATTACACTAGCTGAGGGGTTGGCATATATGGTCTTTACAAAGTTAAAATAATCTCCTTTGATCCCTATCTTCTCAAAACTTTTGAGCATCAAAGGTGGTGGATTTTATTGAAGGCCTCTTCTTAATCAATTGAGATGATCATATGGTTTTTGTCCTTAATTGTATTTAACTGATAAGTTGATTTGCATATGTTGAACCAGCCTTGCATGCCTGGAATGAAGACCACTTGATCATGATGAATTATCATCTTGATTTGTTTTTGAATGCAGTCTGCTAGAACTTTATTAAGGATTTTTGCATCAATGTTCATCAGGGATATTTGTCTGTAGTTTTCTTTTTTTTGATGTGTCTTTGTTGGACTTTGATATCAGGGTTATGATTGCCTCATAAAAAGTGTTTGGGAGAGTTCCCTCCTTTTCAATTTCTTGGAATAATTTGATAAGAAGTGTTACCTCCTCCTCACAGGTGTGGCAAAATTCATCAGGGTTCTATCTGGTCCTGGGCTTTTCTTCTTTGGAAGGATTTTTATTGCTATGTAGATTTCAGTGTCTGTTATGGGGGTGTTTAAGATTTCAATATTGTTCTGTGTCAATCTGGGGATGTTTTATGTGTCTAGAGATTTGTCCATGTTTTACAGCTTATTTAATTTAGAAGCATATGGTTTTTCAAAATATGTTCTGATAATCCATTTGATTCCCATGGGGTCAGTGGTGAAAGACCTTCTATGTTCTTGAATAGTTAAAATTGATATCATAATAATGGATACATTACTTAAACAACTGTACAGGCTCAGTGCACTACCCATCAAAATTCCAACAACAATTTGCACAGAATTAGAAAAATAGTCATGGAAATCATTTGGAAAAATAAGAAAGCCTGAATAGCCAATTCAATTCTTATCAAGAAAAGCAAAGCTGTCAGTATCATTGGATTTCAAATTATACTACAGGGCTATGGTAACAATAACAGCATGGTACTGTCGCCAAAAAAGACATGAAGATGAATGAAATAGAAGACATTGAGACAAACCCAAATAAATATATTTACCTTGTACTCAACAAGGGAGCCAAAAAAATAAGTTGAAGAAGATAGTCTCTTTAACAAATGGTACTGGGAAAACTGTAAATCCATATGTAGTAGTATGAAACTCAATCCCTATCTCTTACCCTGCACAAAACAAGTTGATCAAAGACCTAGGAATTAGACAAGAAACACTGAACATGCTATAAGAAAATATAGGTCCAACACTCCAACATATCACCTGGAGAACTGACTTCCTAAACTAGACTTCCAAAGCACAAGAAGTAAAATGAAAAATCAATAAATGGGATGACATTAAATTAAAATGCTTCCTCACAGGAAACAAGAGCATGAAGAGATAACCTATAGAACAGGAAAAAGATCTTTGCCTCCTACACCTCAGTAAGAGCACTAAAATCCAGGGTATACAAAGAACTCAAAAAACTTAACATCAACAAAACAAATACCCCAATCAATAATAAGCAAAAGAATGGAACAGATACTTTTCTGTTTTTTTTTCACTAAGGAGTGGAGTTGTTCTACAATCATATTTGTACATAAAGTAACAAATATGATGCACATTTGACCCTAACCCAGAATCATCCCACATCACCCACATCTCAGTCTCTTGATTCTTCTATATTTCCCCTTATAGCATTTATAAATATCCATATAAATATATATATGATAGTGTATTTTCCAGAATTAAATAATTTCATAAGTATTTTTGACTTCTTGGGGGGGGTGTGTGTTGCATTATTGATTAACTCCCTACATCCCTCCCTATCTTCCCTCCTTCTCCCTGCCTCCACCTCCTCCTCCCCACTCCTTCCACTACATATCTATAGTTCCCCTAGATTATGTGTTGCTTTGCCTTTGGTGGGTCTAGTACAAAAGCTAGACTGCCTTTCACCCAAGCCTAGATTTTGCTTCAGCCTCCACAAATGAGAGAAAACATTTGAACTTAGAGTCTCTGGGTTTGGCTAATTTCATTAAGCAAAATTTCTTCCATTGTCATGCATTTACCTTCAAATGCCATAATATCATTGTTTATAATAGAAATATATATATATATATATATATATATATATATATATATATATATATATATACACACACAGAGCTTTTAGATTTTAGATCTATTCATCCAGTGACAAAACAACTGGGATGATTCCAAAATTTAGGTATTGAAAACTGAGATGTTACGAATATTGATTTTTCTGTGTCACTATAATGTGCTGATTTAAACTCCTTTGAGAAAAAATCCAGGAGAGGAATAGCTGTGTCATATGGTGGATATGTCCTAGTATCTTGAGGAATCTCCACACTGCTTTCCAGAGTTTCTGTACCAGACTACAGTACCAACAAGAGTGTGCTAGTGTTCCTAACTCTCTGCAACCACTCCACCATCTGTTATTGTTTATATTCTTCATCAGTCTGGAGTGAGATGAAATTTTAATTTAGTTTAGATTTGCATTTCTCTGATTATTACTGATTTTGAATGCTTTCTAATGTATT
The DNA here is from genome assembly GCA_004027875.1 of Aplodontia rufa. Classification (NCBI taxonomy): domain Eukaryota; kingdom Metazoa; phylum Chordata; class Mammalia; order Rodentia; family Aplodontiidae; genus Aplodontia; species Aplodontia rufa. Next base: position 39,602 of record PVKS010014510.1, on the reverse strand, counting down.
CATTGGCTTCCTTGATTTCGTCTGTTGAAAATTTTTTGTTTAGCTCTCTATCCCATTTGTTGATTGGATTCTTTGTGGTCTTGATATTAAGTTTTTTGTGTACTTTGTAAATTTTGGATATTAGTCTCCTGTTAGAAGATGCACAGGCCATGATTATTTCCATTCTGTAGGTTCTTCCTTGACAGTTGTGACTGATTTCGTCTTGAGCAGAAGCTTTATAGAATGGGATGCTATTCACTAATTCTTGATTTTAATTCTTTCACTTTGGGAGTCTTGTTAAGAAATTTGTTGCTTACTCACATATGCTGCAGTGTTGCTCCTAATCATGCTTCTAGCAGTTGTATGGTAGCTGGTTTAAATCCTACTTCTTTCATCCATTTTGATTTGATTTTTATGCAAAGTGAGAGGTAAGGATCTAATTTCAGCTTCCTGCAAATATCTGTCCAGTTTGTCCAGCATCATTTGTTGAATAGGCTGTCTATCCTTCATGTTATAATTTGACCTCCTTTGTCAAATATCAGATGTTTAAAGATTTGTGGGTTTGTCTCAGAATCCTCTGTTGTATTCCATTGGACTTCATTTCCTATTTTGATAACAATATTATGCTGTTTTTGTTACTATAGCTCTATAGTATAATTTTACATCTGGTATTGCAAGACTAGCTGTTTCATCTTTCTTCCTTAATAATATTTTGGCTATTCTGGATTTCTTGTTGTTGCAAATGAATTTGAGAATTACTTTCCTTATTGATATCTTGATGGGGATTGCATTGAATCTATGTAGCTCTCTTGGCAGAATAGCCATTTTAATTATATTAATTCTACATAACCGAGAACATGGAATGTCTTTCTGTCTTCTCAGGTCTTCTTCAATTTCTGTCTTCAATGTTCAATAAATGTCATTGTAGAGATTTTCTGCTTCCTTTGTTAGATTAATTCCTAAGTATTTTTTTGATGATATTGTAAATGGACTGATTTTCTGACTTCTTCTGCCCTATTATTTTTAGCATATGGGAAATCCATTGATTTTTGAGTGTTGATCTTGTAGGCTGCCATTTTGCTAAATCTGTCTTTAAGCTCAGCCAGTTTTCAGGTGGAGTTTTTTGGATCTTCCAGATATATGATTGAGTCATCAGCAAAAAAGGAATGTTTGACTTTCTTTCTTCCTACTTTTATCCCTTTTATTTTCTTCTCTTGCCTGATTACTGCAGATAGGGGCTCCAGGACAATATGAATTAAAGTGGAGAGAGCAGGCAGCCTTGTCTTCTTCTCAAGTTTAGCAGAAATATTTTCAGTTCTCCTTCATTATTACACAAGCTGAGGGTATATCATATATGGCCTTTACATACCTAAGATATGTTCCTTTGATCCCTGTCTTCTCCAGATTTTTTTAGCATAAATTCGTACTGGATTTTTATCAAAAGCTGTTTCTGCATTTATTGAGATGATCATATGGTTTTTGTCCTTAATTGTGTTTAAGTAATGAATCACATTTAAGGTTTTGAGTATGTGGAACCAGCCTTGAATACCTGAAATGAAGCCAACTTGATCATGATTAATTATTCTTGAAGTGTTTTTAATGCAATTTGCTAGAACTTTATTAATTTTTGCATCAGTGATCATCAGACATATTGCTCTGTAGTTTCTTTTTCTTTTTTTTTTCTTTTTTTTTTTTGAAGTGTCTTTGTTGGGTTTTGACATCAGAGTTATGGTTGTCTCATAAAAAGGGGGAGGGTTCCTTCCTTTTCAGTTTCTTGGAATAGCTTGATGAGGAGAGGTGTTAGTTCCTCCTCATAGGTGTTAAAACTTAGTGGGGAATCCATCTGATCCTAGGCTTTCCTCTTTGGAAGGCTTTTATTTGTTACATGGATTTCAGCACCTGTTAGTGGGCTGTTAAGGCTTTCAATATCATCCTGTGTTAATTGGGGATGTTTTATGTATCAAGAAATTTGTCCATGTCTTCTAAAATATCTAATTTAGAGTATAGTGTTTCAAAATATATTCTGGTAATCCATTGGATTTCCATGGTGTTAGGGGTAATTGCTTCCTTCTCATTGGCAATTCTGTTGATTTGTTTCATTTCCTTCCTTCTTTTAATGGGACTGGCTAGGGGTCTATTAACTTAATTTAGTTTTTCAAAGAGCCATCTCTTTTTTCATTGATTCTTATTTTTTTAGGCATTATTTCATTTTGTTCTTGATTTCATTGATTTCAGCTCTGATCCTAATTATTTTGTGTCTTCTGCTATGTTTGGGATTAGATTATTCTTTCTTTTACAGGTATTTAGGTGGAATCTAAGCTTATTTATTTAAGATCTCTCCTGATTTTTAATGTACACATTCAGTGCTATGAATTTTAATCTTAAGAATATTTTCATGCAGTCCTAGAAGTATCTACATCTTGTGTCTTCATTTTCATTTGCTTCCAAAAATATCTTGATATCTGCTCTCATGGCTTCTTGAATCCTTTCATCATTTAGTAGGGCATTATTCCATCTCAATATATGCATGCATTTTTTCATAGAATACATGAAATACTTTTCATAGGATACATACATACATACTTTTTTGTATTTGCTGAGATTTCCTTTGTTAACTAAAATATAATCTATTTTGGAGGAGGATTCATGATCTGAGAAGGAGGTAAACTCTGCCAATTTGTGGTGGAATAGTCAATAGATGTCTTTTACATCCTTTTGATTTTTGGATTTATTTAGGCTGGAGATCTCTTTTTTGTTTTTACTTTGACGATATAGGTACTAGTGATAGAGGAGTATCAAAGACTCCCAGTATTATCATGTTGGGGTCCATAAATGTTTTGGGTTTTTTTGTTTTTTTTTTGTCCTGGAGTATTTTTTCCACATACTTGGTAACATTAGTGTTTGGAGCATGGAGATTTACTATGGTTATATTTTCTGTTGTATTGTTCCCTTTACTATGAGGTAGTGGCCTTCTTCATCTCTTATGATTAGTGAAGTTAAAACCTACTTTGTCAGATGTAAGGATTGCAACACCAGCTTGGTTTCTTGGCGCATAAGCCTGGTAAATTTTTTTTCCATCCTTTCACCCTCAATCTGTTGATGTCATTGGCTATGAGATAGGTCTCCTGTAAGCAACATACCATTGGATTTTGTTTTTTGATCCAATCTACTAGTCTGTGTCTTTATTTGGTGTGTTTAGACCACTCATGATGTTAAAATAGTTGTTTGGTTGTAGTTCACAGTCATCATATTTTATTAGTGAGTTCTGTGCTTTCTTGATTATCCATCGATAGTGTGTACTTTTATTGAAATTCCTGTTTGAGGGTTTTGAGCATTGTTTGCTCATCCTTCTATCTGGCGTTTATCGTTCAAAATTCTTTGTAATACTAATTTTCTGTTCATGAATGCTGTATATTTGATCTTCTCAAGAAATTTTTTTATTTTCCCATCAAATTTGAAGCTGAGTCTTGCTGAGAATAGTGTTCTTTGCTGCAGGTTGTGGTCATTCAGACGTTGAAAGATCTCCTTCCAGTATCTTCTCGCTTCTAGAGTCTGAGCTGAAACGTCAGAGGTTATCTTTATTGGTTTGCCTCTGAATGTAATTTGGCATTTCTCTCTTGCAAATTTTAATATTCTTTCATTGATTTCCCTGTTACACATTTTGAATATGATTGTGTCTTGGTGAGCTTCTCTTTTTTATTAAGCCTATTGAGTGTCCACTACACTTCCTAAATGAGCATTTCTGACTCTATTCTGATATGGAGAAATATTCTTTAGCTATTTAATTGAAAATGTTCTTTATAACATTCATTTTCATTTAATTTCTTCCTGTATCACAATTACTCTTAGATTAATTCTTCTAATTTCATCCCAGACATTTTGAAAATTCTACTCATTTTCTGTGAGATTTTTTTCATCATCTGTGCACTCAAGCTTACTTAGCCTATCTTCATTGTCAGAAGTTCCCTCTTCCAGAAGTTTTATTTTCTATAGAAGTTAGTCTCTTATTAAATTCTTCCATCACTATTCTGATGTGATTGACAATTCTAGCTCCATTACTTCCTTTTATAGTTTTCTACACCTTTGAGAAGAGAGTTTTTCATCTTTCATTCTTCTTACTTAGTCCCTTCATTAAATCTTCTTTTAACTCATTGGTCCTTCTAATAATGATATTATTGATAATCTTTTCTAGGTTTTCATCCCACTCCCTGTCTGTGGACTTCTTTGTTGGGTTTGATGTGAACCTTTCTAGCTTGGTTCTTCATTTTTTTAGAACTTCTTCTGGAACTTTGATTTGAGGTTCCCTGTGCTGAAGCAAGGCAGGTTTTCAGGTGCTTCTCTTTGCAGGTCAAAGATTTGGGACAGACAACACCCCACACCAATACCACCTTCTTCCAGAAAGCTGCCTGTGTCTGCTGCTTCATTTTATTGCACCTATCGGATCTAGGCTCCAGGCCACAGTGTGTAACCTGTTTGGGGTACTTGGCAGCCTGCTGGATTGTAAAAGTGTGACACTGTGGGGAGGCATCATTGGGTCCTGGTGTCTCAGCTATGAGGTGTGGTGGAACAGGCCTCCTTGCATGTCATGAGGGGACCTAAGATCCTTGGCAGCAGGCTTGGACCCAATATATCTGGAAGTGGCAGGTATGTGCTGTAACTGGGCAGCTCTGAGACAGGGTCTTCAGGTTGAGAGACCTGGGCACACCTACTGGCCCAGGACTAGAGACCTAGAAAACTAGGAATGTATCCACCATTTGATCCAGCTATCCTACCCCTCAGTATATATCCAAAGGATCGAAAATCAGCATATTACAGTGATATAGCCACATCAGTATTCATAGCAGCACAATTCACAATAGCTAAGCTATGGAATGAACAAAGGTGCCCTTCAACAGGTGAATGGATAAAGAAGCTGTGGCATATACACACAATGGAGTATTATATAGCCATAAGGAAGAATGGCATTGTGTCATTTGCCAGGAAATGGATGGAGCTGGAAGATGCCATGATAAGTGAAATAAAGCCTATCTCAAAAAACCAAAGATTGAATATGTACTCTGATATGTGGAAGTTATTCCAAAATAAGAAAAAGAACACAGTATTAGAAAAAGGGAAAGGAAATGGAGGTAGGAGGAATGAGATAAGGAAAGTTTATGGAATGACTTTTTCATGACATATATGAACATATTATAATGAATCTGAACAACATGTATATCAACAAGTCACTAAATTAAAAAATGATTAGTAAATAACAGAAACAACAGTAAAGTAGAGGGAAGAGAATGGAAGAGGGAAAGGGGAAATACTGGGGACTGATTTAAAATAAATTACATTGCATTACTTTATAAAACTATCAATGTTTTATCTAATGTCCAGTATATCTAAAAAGAACAGAGTATTGAAGGATGAAAGAGAGGAGGAGAAATACAGGGAACTGACCTAAAACAAGGTGTACTCCAAGCTTTTATAATTATGTCAATGGACATTCTATTGTCTTGTTAAGGTAGGAGGTGCCTACACTAATGTGATGAAGTTGATCCTATTCTTCCTTCTAACAGTTTTATAATTGCTAATTTAATTCCTAAGTCTTTGATTCATTTCAATTTGATTTTTGTGCAATGTGGGACATAAGGATCTAATTTCAGTTGTCTGCATATTGCTGTCCAGTTTTACCAGAACCATTTTTTGAATAGGCTATCTTTCCTCCAACTATATTTTTGACCTCTGTAAAATATCAAGTCAAAGATTTATGAATTTGTCTCAGTATCTTCTATTCTGTTCCATTGGTCTTCATGTCTCAAGTTTAATTCAGCGGGAGTATGGGGGTGATTTGGTTGTTGGAATATTTTGCTGAGTATATATTCCTTTTCTTTTTCAGTATCTTCAGATTTATCCTTAGCTCCTCATTTTCAATGCCATCAAGGTTTGCAAGCTCATCCTCTGATATCACATCAAAATGTGTCTGGGAATTGAGTGCCCAAGATTCCTCCTTCTGTCCTCCTTGCTTTTAAAGAGATATTTTTATTTTGCTGATAGGCTTGACGTGCTTGGAGACAGGATAGTTATTAATTATTGTGTGCAGTTATCACTTTCACATAAAGAGAGAACTTGAATGATCTTCATGACAACAGATGAATCTGAAGATACTGATGGTATCCATGGATCAGAAGTTGGTTTGGTCAAAGTGTTCACTTGCTTCCAATTGAAGTCATCATCATCAGCTTGACTATATCCACAGGTGCAATTTGCCTCATCAAAGAGGCAACCAGCTTCCATGCTCCTGGAGGTTCCTGCCAGACTCCAGCGCTCAGAGCCTCTGGACATTCTATAGTCATGTACATAAAAATGTGGGTTTTGCAAAGTTATTAGAGACAAAATATATCAAGACAAAATAAGTTATATGTATAGATAAGATCATTTTACATTAAGAAAGGTAAATTTTTGAATAAAGATATTCACAGATTTTTTTTAAAAGTAAAAAAAATGCATACATATATAAACATATACCCATATACCACATAATCCAATATTTGTATATCTACATAAATCTGTATGGTGATACTGACCTATGCGTATTTGGAAAAATTATAAAAACTTTATTAGAAGGTGTAAATTAGTTAAAATATTTTTCTTGAAATTAATATATCATAACTGTATATATTCATGGGTTAAAAGTGAAGCTGTGATACATATATACAACACACTACTATTAACTCTGGTTATCAAGCTATATAGTAGATCTCACAAAATTTGCTGCTCTTGTTTAACCAAAACTTTATACAGCTTGACCAACAATTTATCAGTCTTCCCACTCACCAGCCTCTGGTAACCACCATTCTATTCTCTGCTTTTATGAATTCCATTGTTTAGATTTCACACTAAAGTATAAATGTGATCTTTGTCATTCCATGCCTGGCTTATTTCATGTAGCATAAACTCTTTCATCTTTATCTAACACCAAATGATGAATGTCCTTCTTTTGAGCAGCATTCCATTATGTATATATAACTCATTTGCTTTTCTGTTTGTTGGTGGACAAATAACCTGGCTATTGTAAATGATGCTGCAATGAAGATGGCAATCCAAACACCTCTTTCAGGTACTGATTCCAAACCCTTTAAATAGATACTTAGAAGTGGGATTTCAGGACCCATTATAGAATTACATTTCCATAATGACTATACTAATTTACATTTCCAACCGCAGTGTATAAAAGCTTCATTTCCTCGACATCTTCAATATCTATCATCTGTATAATGAAATGGAATCTCATAGAATTTTAATTGGCATTCCTCTGTGATTAGTTATGTATTGTTTATATATTCCTTGGCTATCTTCCTTTGAGACATATCTATTCTAGGTATTTTGTCCAACTTTTTATTCAGATTGTCTGTTTTCTTGCTATTGAGTTGCTTGAGTCCTTTATTTATTTTAGACTTTAGCACTTAATAAGATGTGTAGCTTGCAAATATTTTCTCTGAATCCATAGTTTATCTATTTCATTTGTTGTGTAGAAGCTTTTTCATTCACCTACTTTTGATTTCTTGCCTATAGCTTTGGGGTCAGGTCCAAAAATAAAATAATTACCCAGAACATGATTTCCTCATCTTTCTTCCTAATTGGATTATACTGTCTGGTCTTATGTTTAAGTCTTTTTTTTTTAAAGAGAGAGAGGGACAGAGAAAGAGAGAGAAAGAATCAGTTTTATTTGGTTTTTCATGTGGCTTTCATTGCTCTGAGACTTCGTTGTGTACATGGAGCTGGGGTTTAAACTCACGTATTCGCACATTCCAGGCAAACACAATAACCACTGTGCCACTGCTCCAGCCCTTATGTTTAAGTCTTTTTTTTTTTTTTAAAGAGAGAAGGACAGAGAGAGAATCAATTTTTATTGAGTTTTTCACATGGTTTTCATTCTTTCATTGCTCCGACACTTCGTTGTGTACGTGGGTGCTGGGGTTTGAACCCATGTACTTGCGCCTGTTGGGCAAGCGCCGTAACCACCGAGCCACCGCTCCAGCCCATGTTTAAGTCTTTAATCCACTTTGAGTGGATGTTTATATGTAGTGTGAGATAACAGTCCAATATGTTCTACATGTGAATATACAAATTTCCAAACACCCTTCATTGAAAAGTATTTCCTTTCCCCGTTACTTCTTGTGGTCTCCTTTTACAAAATTAATTGACCATAGAGTTTTTTAAAAGATATTCTGATTGCAAAAATTACAACTGAATAAATTCATCAATGCAGAAAAATATCAACCGACCATAAATGCATGAATTTATTTCTTAACTAATTGGTTCTATTGGTCAATGTGTCTATTTTTATGCCAGCACTACACTGTACAAAAATTCATAACTATCTCAATAAAGAGGCTCAATCTAGTAAAGGTGTTAATTTCCCAAACTGGTATAGAAAATTTGATCATATTTACAACAAAATCTTTGGTACTTTGAATATAAAGTTCTTTATTCATCTGGAAGATACCTTATTTTGAAAAGATATTGGAAATTTCAAAAACAATAAAGAAGAGAACTGCTCCATACCAATATATCATAAGGTTAGTTACAACAATTGAAACCATGCTTCATGTCATGAAGGGTTATTACTGGTGCAAATTCACTAAATATTGAATTTCTGCTTTTGGACATAGGGGAGGAAGAGTAGCAATGTTCAGAACATAAGCTTTGGTAAGGTCAATTTTGGGAACTTTGCCTGTAAAACTTTAGTCAAATATCCCAAATTTTAAATCTTGATTTCTTTAGTTGTGAAATAATGTTGATAATATTCACTGACAAGATTCTTACAAAAGTCAAATGAAAGAATGAATGAGAACCCCTATCACTATACTTAGATAGATATTAAAGGCTCATTCCAATGATTTAATCATTTTTGTTAGTTATTTTATTTATCCACAAAGAAAGTTGCTTAGTTCTTTGGCAAAATAATGGAGTTTTGAGAAAAATTAACATATATTGCTATAGTACCAATTTACAAAATGACAGTTTAACTCTGTACATAAAATGACAATTACATATTGCTCAAGCTGTTTTCAATTTGGTATATATGCCAAAAAGTAGTGATTTAGATGAAATAAATGAGATACATTTTCTAGAAAGAAAAAAAGATGCAAAATAAAAATTGTAGGTCTAGCATGATTTTAAAATTGTAGGTCTAACATGATTTAAAAAGAAATATCTATATATTTTAACAATATTTTATTAATAATATTTTATTTCTACATATTTTAACAAAAATTACAGACAACATAGCTTCAGTCCACGTTTAAAAATATTTTCTTTCTAACTACAATGCCATTTTGATATTTACACAATTAACCCCAGTGTCCCAATATGTTTCTCCAATTGTTCCAAAATCATCTTCTCCTGTATTGTATATCAAGACTCTTTTGATCCAAAACAGCTCACTTTTTTTTCTTTCCTTTCTTTTCCTCTACCCTTGGTTTTCTGTTTTGCTTTGCTTTGTTTTTGTTTCTTCTTGAAATGAATTGTTGGTGAGACTGGGTCAATTGTGCATTTTCTTCTCAAATATTTCACATTCTGTTTTGTCTAATTGACTTTATTTAACTTGCTTTCTGATTTCCTTTATTTCTCTAGTCTCAGGGAAAATTATATCTCAATTAAACATATATGGCAAGGATCCTTCATAGACAATACTATGGACTTCATGTTACATCCAGCCAGGAAGCACAGTAGAGATTTTTGTCTCACTAGTACTAAGGATCAGTTTGATCCCTTGGTTAAGATGCAAGCAGTCAGATGTGGATCAGTAGTAAGTTGTTTTACACTTATATCTACCAAGTAATTAATAAAATAAAACCTTATAAGGAATGACAACTAATGGTATTATTGACACCTGCAAATTTCCAGAAACTATGATTTTCTTTTCTTTTTTTTTTTTCAGGGCTGAGGACTGAACTCAGGGCCTTGAGTGTGCTAGGCAAGCACTCTACCTCTGAGCTAAATCCCCAACCCCTCCAGAAACTATGGAAAAAATTTTTTTAGCTAAGCTCTTTACCTTCCTTTGATAATCCTGCCAGAATCAATGATGTCTATAGATTTTTAAAATATTGACTCCTTACTTATGTTATATGTTCTGTCTTTTTAGTTGTCATATTTTAATACAACAAAAAAGGAAAATATATGGCAAAATGTTTTGAACTTTGTCATAATAAAACAAGTTCAAAGACCTAAATGTTTTTTAAACTTCTCTGATCTTACCAGTTCAGAGCTGCTTCTGCATATCCTCTAAAACTTAACTTCCTTGTTGCATGTTGTTGAATTATTGTTGATGCAGGGGCACATGCTTGTAATCCCAGCTACTCAAGAGGCTGAGGCAGGAGGATTGAAAGTTCACCAACCGAGGCAACTTACTAAGACCCTCACTCAAAATAACATATTGAAAGGACTGGGGTTGTAGCTAATTTCTGGATGTCCTTGGGTTCAATCAATAGTAGAGAAGGAAAGAAGGAAGGCAATCAGGCATCAGGAAGGCATATTTGGAATACATTAGTAATTCATTCAACAAATATTGACTTTCTATTTTGTAGTAGACTCTGCTCCAGAGTAATCTTTGAAAGGAAACAAATGAATCATTTAAATAGTATCTTACTGGAGTCCCACTGTAAGGTGCTCAGGATACGACTAGTAGAGCCGACATTAAAAGCAGCCCCTGCTCAGGACCAACCAAGGGAGGTTCCCTGCCTGGAGGAGCCCCACCTACCTGATGCTCTGTGTGCCTATCAGGGCCTATTTGAGTCCCACCAGAAGGCACTCAGGACACAAATGGTAGGACTCCCATTCACAGCAGCCCCTGCCAAGGACCAACCATGGGTGGTTCCTTGCCTGGAGCAGCACTGCCTACTTGAGGCCCCACATTCCAGTAGGTTCAGATTTGCAAACTTGAGCCTAAAAAGGTAGAGCAACAGAATGACTCACGCAGAAGTAGCATCTGGAAGAAGGTGATCGTCAAAGAGTTGGTGGCTGATCTGATCCATTGACTTGCAAGGAAAAACCACCTGGAGAACTGCCTACATTCCCCTCAAGAAATCTCAATGCAGAGAACCAAAAGAAGCTTTTAAAAAATGAAGAATCAAACAAGGAGAGATTCATCTCAAACACAAAACTCCCCTAAAAAGAATGCCACAGATAGGGGTCAAGATGAAAACCTTGGAAATATTGTCAATGATCTGATTACTAAAAGTAACAATGAGCTAAAAAAAAAAGATGTAATGAAGGAACTGAATGAGAAAACTCAAGAGATGAAAAACTCTATCATCAAAGAAATAGACATACTCAAAAATGAAGTCACAGAGCTAAAATCTGCAGTCAGTGAAATGAGAAGAACCATGGAAGAGTTTAATAATAGACTAACTTCTATAGAAAACAAAACCTCAGCTCTTGAAGAAAGAACTTCTAACAATGAGGATGAGCTGAGCAAGCTAGAGTGCACAGATGACAGAAAAGAAAAAGAACTCACAGAACATGAATAGGATTTTTTAAATGTCTGGGATGAAATGAGAAGAAACAATGTAAGAGTAATAGGTGTACAGGAAGAAATTGAAACACAAATAAATGAGATAAGGAACATTCTCAAGGAAATTGCTAAAGAAAATTTTGCCTATGTAAAAATAGTCAGGTATGGTCATCCAGGAAGATTATAGGACACCCAATACATTTAATCAAGTGAGAAGTTCACCAAGAAACATCATATTCAAAATGTACCATAGAGAAATCAAGGAAAGAATGTTGAAAGAGGCAAGGGAGAAATGCCAGATCACATTCAGAGGCAAACCAACAAGAATCACATCTGACTTTTCAGTTCAGACTCTGGAAGCGAGAAGATCATGGAAGGAGATCTTTCAACACCTGAATGAACACAACATGCAGCCAAGAATACTATACTCAGCAAAACTCAATTTCAAACTTGAGGGGGAAATAAGAACTTTTCATGATAAGAACAAATTTTCAGCATTCGTGAACAGAAACGCAGCCTTACAAAGAATCCTCAACAATAAACTCCAGATAGAAGAACAAGCTAACCTTCCTCAAAACCCACAAAGACAGGAAATTAAATAAAGGTAATTGCTATCAATAGACAACTAAGACAGCACAGAACTTACTAATAAAACACAATAAATATGAACCACAACCACATATCAATTCTAGCATTGAATGTGAGTGGTCTCAATGCACCAATCAAAAGACACAGACTAGCAGATGGGATCAAAAAACAAAATCCAACAATATGCTGCTTACAGGAAACCCACCTTATAGACAATGACACACCCACAGATTAAGGGTGAAAGATGGGAAAAAAATCTACCAGGCATACGGCCCAAGAAACCAACCTGGAGTTGCAATTCTTACATCCAACCAAGTGGATTTTAATCAAAGGAGATAAAGAAGGCCACTACATCCTAGTAAAGGAAACAAAATATAACAGGAAGAAATAACCATAGTAAATATATACTCTCCATACACCAACGCCCCCAACTATGTGGAAAAATTACTCCAAGATACAAAACCACTTGTGGACCTCAACACAGTAGTACTGGGAGACTTTAACATTCCTCTATCACCAATAGACAGATCATCAAAGCAAAGAAACAATAAAAACATCTCCAGTCTAAACAACACCATAAATCAAACAGACTTAACAGACATCTACGGAATAGTCCACCCCAAATTGGCAGAGTATACCTTCTTCTCAGCAGCACATGGATCCTTCTACAAAATAATCATATTCAAGTTCACAAAGGAAATTACAGCAAATATAGAAAAGTAGATATTATTCGGTGTGTCCTATCAAACCATGATGCCATGACCCTAATAATTGATAGCAAAAACAATGGCACAAAACACATATACATGTGGAGATTGAATAACACCCTATTAAATGAAGAATGTATCCAAGAAGACACGAGAACAGTAACTAAGGAATTCTTGGAAGAGAATGAGAATGAAGACACAACATATCAAATATCTGGGACAGCATGAAAATATTCTTAGGGGGAAAATTTATTGCACAGAGTGTCCACATTAAGAATCAGGAGTGATCCCTATGCTCCAACTTAAATCTCCACAAAAGGAAGAAGAGTAATCCCCAAGCCAAAGGAGAGAGGAAATGATTAAGATCAAAGCTGGAATCAATGAAATTGAGAACAAAAAAAAAAAAACAATAAAAAGAATCAACTAAACAAAAAGCTGGTTCTTCTTAAAAATAAATAAAATTGACAGACCCCTAGATAATCTAACTAAAAGAAAGAGATAATCATAGTAAATAAATAAAATCACCAACAAAAAGGGGTGATCACCACTGACCCCAATAAAATCACACAGATTATCAGAATATATTTTGAAAAACTATATTCCTTTAAACCAGATAATCTGGATGACATGGACAAATTTCTAGACACATACAACATCCCCCAATTGTCACATAATGAAATTGAAAGCCTAAGCACCCCAGTAACAGGCACTGAAATCCATACAGTAATTAAAAATCTTCCAAAGAAGAAAAGTTCATGACTTGATGGATTCTCCAGGGAGTTTTACCATACCTTTGAAGAAGAGCTAATGCCTCTCCTTATTAATCTTTTCAAAGAAATTGAAAAGGAGAGAATTCTCCCAAACACATACTTTCTATGAAGCAACCATAATTCTAATACCAAAATCCAACAAAGACACATGAAGAAAACTACAGGTCAATATTCCTCATGATTATCATTGCAAAAGTCCTTAATAAGGTTCTTACAAACTGCATTCAAAAATACATCAAGAAAATAATTCCTCATGATCAAGTGGGCTTCATTCCAGGTATGCAAGGCTGGTTCAACATACACAAATCAATAAAGGTGATTCCTCACTTAAACAGAATTAAGGGCAAAAACTATATGATCATCACAATAGATGCAGAAAAGGCCTTTGATAAAATCCAGCATCCATTTATGCTCAAAACTATAGAGAAAATAACGATCAAAAGAATTTATCTTAACTTCTTAAAGCTGTGTATGCCAAACCCTCAGGTAGCATAATACTAAATGGAGAAAGGTTGAAAGCACTTCCAGCGAACTCAGGAACAAGACAAGGCTGCCCCTGTCACCACTCTTATTCAATATAGTCCTGGAGACCTTGGCTGGAGCAATCAGGCAAGAGGAGAAAATCAAAGGGATAAGAAAGAATAGAAAGGGAGGAAGTCAAACAATCCCTATATCTGGAAGATCCAAAAAATTCCACCAGAAAACTGGTTGAGCTTACAAACAGATTTGGCAAAGTAGCAGGCTACAAGATCAACACCCATAAATCAATAGCTTTCCTATATGCCAACAAGAAGAAGAAATTAGGAAACCAAGACCATTCACAAAATCCTCTAAGAGAATAAAGTACATGGGACTTAATCTAACAAGAGAAGTAAAATATCTCTACATGAAAAATATCAAACACTGAAAACAGAAATTTCAGAAGACCAGAGAAGATGGAAAGATGTGCCATCCTCTTGGTTAGCCAAAATTAATATAATTAAAATGGCCATTCTGCTAAAAGCACTATACAGATTCAATGCAATTGCCATTAAGCTTCCAATGTCATTCTTTGCAGATATAGAAAAAGCAATTCTCAAATTCATATGGAACAAGAAACCCAGAATAACCAAAACATTACTAAGCAAGAAAGATTTAACAGGTGATTTTGCAATACCAGATCTAAAATTGTACTATAGAACTGTAGTATTAAAAACAGCATTGTACCAGTATCAAAATAGAAATGAAGACCAATGGAATAGAATAGACAAACCCACAAATCTTTAAACATCTGATCTTTGACAAAGGGGGTAAAAATATAACATGGAGGAGAGACAGCCTATTCAACAAATGGTGCCGGACAAACTGAACAGTCACTTGAAGATTATTGAAATTAGATCCTTATCTCTCACCTTGCACAAAAGTCAAATCTGAATGGATCAAGGAATTAGGAATTAAAACAGCTACCATACAACTGCCAGAAGAAAAATTAGGACCAATACTCCAGCATATGGGAGTTGGCAATGACTTCCTCAACAAGACTCCTAAAGTGAGAGAATTACAGTCAAAAATCAGTTAGCGGGATGCAATTAAACTATAAAGTTTTTATACAACCAAGGAAATAGTCAAAACTGTCAAAAGACAACCTACAGAATGGGAGAGAATCATGGCCTGCGATCCCTCTGATGGGGGACTAATATCCAAAATTTACAAAGAACTCAAAAAACTCAATAACGAAAACACAAACGATCCAATCAATAAATGAGCCAGAGAGCTAAACAGAAACTTCTCAACAGAGGACATTGAGCAAGCCAATGAATACATTAGAAAGTGTTCTAAATCACTGGCAATCAGAGAAATTTAAATCAGAACTACCTTAATATATCACCTCACTCCAGTCAGACTGGAAAAGATAAAGAATACAAACAATAACAAATGCTGGAGGGGTTGTGGGGAGATAGGAACACTAGCACTGTTGGTGTGTCGCTACCTCAGGCGTCCCTGAGGGCGGGCAGGACGGCTCGGATTAGTTGAACCGTCCCCCGAAGCCAAGGAGGTGGGTGAGTGCCGTGGCCGAAGTCTGGATCCCCCTCGTTGAAGACCCCCTCCATCTCAGCAGGAGAAATGAGTCAGTGACACAAAGAGGGTGGCAGCTCAAATCCATTTATTACCAAGGCACACTGGTTTTTATAGGGAGGGGAGACAGCCAAGGAACCAATGGTGAAGCAGCAGACCGACACATCCCAGCCAAAGAGGGACTGTCATGTTGGTGCTGTAGTTTAAAGGGGTACAGAAAGAAAGAGGAAGTAGCCCTCAAGTGTGCTTTTTTCGCGCTCTTTTGCTCAGAGCGGGCAGAGCATGAAAGAGGAAACTTAAGAGGAGAAGAAGTGTCATGGCGTCTGGCGCAGCATTTGTCTTTTGCACAGTGCCCAACATTGGTGGAATTGCAGACTGGTCCAGCTGCTCTGGAAAACAATGTAGAGACTCTTTAAAAAATTAGGGTTGGATCCACCATACGACCCAGGTATCCCTCTTCTGGGTATTTTCCCAGAGTTAGAATAAGCACATTATAGTGACACAGCAATATCCATGTTCATAGCAACTCAATTTACAAATTATAGAACTAACCCAGATGCCCCTCACTAGATGAATGGATCCAAAAGCTCTGGTGTATGTGTGTAAATACACACACACACACACACACACACACACACACACGTACATACACAATGGAGTTCCACTCAGCTATTAGAAACAATGATATTGCATCATCTATTGAAGGTAAATAGAAGGAAATGGAAGAAATCATGCTGAGCAAAGTTAACCAAACCTACAGAGTCAAGGGTGGAAAGGTTTTCCTCATTTGTGGAGGCTGGGCCTAAACCCAGGCTTGGGAGTAAGGTAGACAAACTCATGTATTAGATCCATAGAACAAAAATGCTAAATATTAATATTTATAAGATACAGTTGCAAGATACTTCATAAGATATTTGAAAAAGCTATGCTGCATACCTGTACAAAAATGCAAATGCTTGATATCAGTGTCAAATATTTTGAAGAATAACAAGGGATGATAGGAAGGGAAGGGGAAATGTTGGAACTGAGATAAAGCAAAGTACATTCCATGCAGTTATAAATGTCACTGTATATACTATGATCATATATATAAATAAATGTTCTTCATATATATAAGAATTATGTCTCTGTATTTGTGTTTTTTAGGAACAATATAGGACCCAGAATAAAGGGAAGGGATCAGGGGACAGGAGGAGGGAAGTAGAGGGAAGTGGGGAGGGATATTGAACAAATTGTATTGCTGAATTATGTCCATTTAGGAATATGTGACAACTAATCCCATCATTATGTAAAACTATAATGCACTGATAAAAATTAATTTAAAAATAAACAAATAAATAGCATGTTACTCTGAATTTTGTGTGATCCAATGATTTCTGACTTCATACTTTGTAAGAAACTGATTTTTCTGTATGCTCTATGATCAAATATTTCTTGCCAGCAAAACACCTATTTGGGGTAATGGTTGATTTTATAACATTCTCACAAGACAGATATTGCAATACAAATTTTAAAAAGTATTCCCTAATTTTTAAATCCTGCTTTTAATGGAAAATTTTAAAATACTAATAATAATGATAATATTTTATTAGGAATATTAAAGTGACTCTCAACAAATAATTTATTAGCATCTAACTTTCAACAAAAATTTATTCATATAAAATCTCTAATTTCTCACTAACCTGATATTTCTCACATACCAAAACATAATGAAATGTTCTGGAGTGAGTGCTTCTGTTGGGAATATGTGATGAGGAGGTTTGTGAAAGTAGCTCTCCAGTTGACTTGGCCCTTTACACAACTTTAGAACATGGCTTTTAACTCTTCTTAAAAATAAAAATACATGTTATAGGGATCTATATTCTGTAATCTAGTCCACATGTATTGAATCATCTGATCAGCTTAATTAGAATGCAAGTGCCTATGAACATCCCCAATTAAAAAATGAAAAATTAAAGCACTGTCCATTAAATTTAGCATCAAACATTCGTTATTTGCTTGTCATTTTTCAGTAGCAGATTTACTGTAGGCTATTACGTCTTTTAGCCTCAGCTGAGACTAAAGAAAAGTAACACATCTTCACACTGATATCTCTCCTTTATCTACTACTCTAGCTGCATCACTAATATTTACAGAAAATACAACATCGCTTCCATTGTTCCCAAGCTATTTAAGGATTAAATAAAATAATGTAGAATGAATAATATAATTGAGATGGTCTAATAAGATGCTGTAGATCAAGTATAATTTACATTAATCAAATAAGATAATTTAAAAATAGTGGAAAATATTTTAATGTGAAGTAGGATTTCCCTTTAGAAAAACATCATAATTCAAAATCTGAAGTGATGGTAATTAATGTCAAGTTGAAGTATTTTGACTCTCAAACTATGGCACCAATCCCAATTTTATCAAAATCATCTGAGATATTCATGAATAATATAGAATTTCAGGTTCACCAATGACATGCTAAATTTAATACTTGTGTACTCCTGTACATTGAAGTTTGAGAATAGCAGTCTAAGTGAAAAAGATCTTATCCATGGTGTCTCTTCTGCTTAAGTTACCAGGAGCAAATATCACACAAAAGTTATGCAGTCCCAGTATGTATGAGCTACCTAGTAGACACACCAAAAGTGTCAAACGATGTTCAAAAGATTGATTATATGACACTATAATATAATTGAAAAAAGAAATCTATAAAACAATAAGAAAACACCTGCCAAATGTGAGAATCCAAGAAGACAAGAGAAATATTTAATAGAAAGGAATTGTAGCTTTTTGTCTGTGTGGATATGTGTATTCTGTCTCCCTGGAGGAATTATCTGATGCAATTTGTAAGAAATTGGAATCCCCTATAATATTTTCATGAATGCATTTCTTTTTAAACAAATTATATTTCTATATTTACTACTAGATAGACAGTCATATGGCACCTCAAAATCAATATAACAATCAAGAATTATCTTATTTTCCTCCTCAATCAATAGTTTAGACCCGAGATGCACATTGGCATCACCGAGGGAGTTAAAATACATACAAATAAGCACATCTCAAGAGAGTCTGCTTTAGCAAGTCTTTGGTTGTGCCAGAGAATCTTTATTTTAAGGAACTCTAAGCAATTCCAACTTCCCACAGGGATCAGGGGACACTGCATCAAACAAAATGCACATTATGCAGCTTATGTATCATTATTTTTAATCACTTTTTTCCCATCACAAACATGGGAAATGAAAATGAAAGACTTCATAGAAAAGTGGGTAATCCATTCATAAAATTTTCCCATTGGCAAACTCATCATTGTAGCAGCTTTAGGGGAAGTTTCCATACCTAATACTAATCATCGAATCATTTCGGAGACTTTCCAAATTTCACATAATAATTTACCCCAGTGCTTACTGATGCTGGCTGTACTTGGCAAGGATTATAAAATATCACATCCTGTGCCCTACCCACTAGAGATTCTAATTTGTTTGATTTGTCATGATAACTAAAAATGAGAACCATTAATCTATACTTTCTGGGTGAGGAAGAAGATGCTCAAGACATGGATGATGACATTTATTTACTTGTAATAATACATAACAGGGTCTAATATTTCAAGTAATTATTCAGTTTTATAATAAGATTTAAACTGTATGAACATCTGCTCTAATTCTCATGGTTTATGTAGCTGTTGGGTGAAATTCATCATGCTAAGTTAAATAAGCCAGACTCAGAAAGTCAAAGGTCGGATGTGATCTCTCATCTGTGGAAGCTAGAGAGACAAAGGGGGAAATGGAATTTAAGACATTACTACAATGAGTCCCCTCATATATTATTATAATGTGTTAACTAAAATAAAAATAATAGGAGCTGGAGCCGTGGTTCAGCAGTTACGGTGCCTGTCCAATATGCATGAGGACGTGGATTCAAACTCCAACCCACATACAAAATGAAGAGTCGGAGCAATAAAAGCCACATAAAAAACTAAAATAAAACTGATTCTCTTTCTCTCTCTCTCTCTCTTTAAAAAATAAATAAAATTATAATAATAACAATAGAAGAGAGATCAGAACAGTAGAGCAAGTAGATTGGGGGAGTGAAGAAGGAAGGGAAATGGAAAGTTCTTGGGGATTGAGATTGATTAAATTATGCTATGTGTATGTACAAATGTGGCATAATAATCTCACTAATGCTCCAATAATAAAACCTTTTTTAAAAGATGTTCATTAACATTTTTGATTAAGGACATGCAAGTCAAACCTGTAAGGAGAATTCACTTTACACTCACTACCCTTGGTTTTAAAAACACAAAAATTACAAATACTTCAGAGTGCAATAAGAAAAGTTTCACAAATTATTTCTATTCCTGTACTTCCTTTATTTTCCCTTATGAGGTTATGACTTAGCCCAAGGATGACCTATATCTCTAATACTAGTCATTGATATTTTTAAATATCTATAGTGTCATATAACACACCCTAGACAGCAAAAACAAACAAACAAACAAATTAATTCTGATATTTTCATGTAACTCTTTGAAATGACTATGATAATAGAGGGCAAGAGGTAGCATATAATTTGCTGAGAGCACAATTAAGATCCATAAAACCATTATCTGTCCTATACACACTCTCTGACTCCTATGTACTGGGCAAGGTGCTTAATTTTCCAGCCAAGGACAGGGCCTGATGGAACTAGTGCTCTGAGAGATAGGACCTCACTGCCCTCCAGGGCTCTTCTGCCTCTCTGGTCTTATTCCTGTAGTCATTATTTAGGGTCTTCAATATGTCCTCCACCCACATGTTCTAATCACCCACTAAGATGCAGACTCCTCATTCATTGCACAAGTTGGTCTCCTGGCTGCTTTTCATCTGCAGGAATTTCCAGGATTTTATCATGCAATGTGGTGATGGGAAGCAGCCTGCAAAGCTAAACACAAGGGCTGCTTGCCTTACACACTCTGTGAAACCAATTTTATTTTGGGGTAGTAGGGAAAGGAAGAGCATAAAGAAAAATTATTAATGTCCACTCCAACAATTTGGAATCTGGATAATAATACAAAGTCTATCTGTGATTGCCAGAATAATTAACCCCCTCACAGATGTCCACCTTCTAATCCCCAGAACTAGGAAATACATTGGGTTGCATGGAAAAGGTGAATTAATTTGCCATTAATATTGCAAACAAATTGGCCTGAAAATAGACATTATCCTGAGTTAAATCGTAGGCCAAATGTTAGCATAAGAAGCCCTAGATTGGAAGAGAGTGGCAGAAGAATGAGGGTCAAAGGAAGATATAATGATGAAAGAAAGGCATAGTACTGATTCTGTGTGTGCTCAGCATCTAGAATCTGGAAACTATAGAAAGAAATGCAGCCCTGCCAACACTGATGTGAGTCCAGTAAAATCGGTTTTGGAATTCTGTACTCCAGAAAAGCAATATAATAAATTTTTATTACACAATAAATTTGGGGTAATATGAAATGCCAGTAATAGAAAGCACATTCCTTTTACCTATGTAATTTGTCTCTCCCATTTTAAAATCACTGTCCTCTCCAGAAGGGTAAATTAAACACACATGTCTATCCATCCCAACAACTGCCACCTTCTGCCTTCTCATAATATCACCTGGACCAGGAGAGGTGTACAGGTGTTTAAACCTTACTAGGCATAGATAGAAAACTCAGAAGTGAAGCCTCCAAATGCTATGGAAGATATAACTAAGACATAAAAGAAATTTTAGAAAGTCTCCCCCTAACAAAACTTTGCTAAAAAATCCCACCAAATAAACCATGAAAAGAAATTTATTAAAATAAGAAATTAAATTTTCATTGCAAAAAATGTGTTCCCCATTGACTATGGAACTGCCTGTGACTAAGCTCATTTGGAGGGTTTTGAGGATGCCCGTCCTGCTTTATATGATCCTGACTGAAGAAGGCCTATTGAATATAACACTCTGATTTGCAGGCCACATCCTAAATTAGTAAACTATTATTAAAATAATTAAGGTACAAAGGTCATGTAGAAAGTCTACAGACTGAAATGTAGCAATATACATCCATATTAAAAAGGCACTAAAAGCTGGTGGCAGTGGCACACCACTGTAATCCCAGCAGTTTGGCAGACTGAGACAGGAGGATTGCCAAGTTGAAAGCCAGCCTGAGAATCTCAGCAAGACCCTAAGAAACTTGGCAAGACCCTGTCTCAAAATAAAATATAAAAAGGGTTGGGGATGTGACTCAGTGGTTAAGGTCCCCTGGGATTAATTCCCAGTACCAAAAATAAATAAATAAATAAATAAATAAATAAATAAATAAATAAATGGCAGTAAGCCTTCCATTGGTCTTCACTAGAGAGAGGAGACAGGACACTCTGGAGGGGGCCTGCTGAGATTGTATCCCACATACCCAAGGCACAGTACACAGTGCAGGCCCAGTGAGATCTGGGTCCTGAAGAAACTGGACCCTAAACTGAGTCTGAGGCCAGGCTGCCCCACCTTGGGCTTCTAGTTAAAGAAACCAAAAAAAAAAAAAAAAAAAATAGCTATTTCTTCAGATAAGCTGTGTAAGATAAAAAGAAAAACATTAGGGATGAAATGAATGTGTCAAGTATGAGGTGGAATATTTTACTGTACACACTCATAAGGCCATAAAGTTGAGAGATTAAAGAGCACTTACCAGCAAAAAAGCTAGACAGAAAATAAACACAGTTTTTAATAGGGAATAGCATCAATTCAATTTGTTTAACTGACAGGTTATTAAACACACCTACTACATTAGGTAACTGAAAGTTGCACAAAAGAAATATTCAGAAACATATTGCTAATCCAGTTTTCTCAAAAGTTAAAAAGTAGAAATTTTAGAAGAACTCAGGAAATCTAAAATTACAATATAGAACACAAATTTTTTTGAGTATTTTAATCATCAAATTTTTGTGTCTTTCAATGACTGTAATAAAAACACAAGTTGTTTTATAATAATATTTTTAAATTACATAGAATCATTCTTTTAAAATTCCTCAAGAGCATATATGCTGCTATATTTACTCATAATATGAACTTATGTATTGATTGTATATTAATAAATATCTAAAGAGAAAGACTTTGAAAAATATCTTGTTCAAGAATTGTTTAGGACACCAAAATTACTTTTTAAGCAAAGGATTTACACATACTGAGTCTTCATATAAATGTAAAAGAGTTTTAATATATGCATATCTGGAAACACAAGAGTTCATTCATGTTAGAAAAAGGGCATAATGTGATGATTTCAATTTAATCTTTAACTATGGATTTAAAACAACCAACAACAGGATTCTGATTTTGAAATGATAATTAATGATTATGATGATCAAAATAATTTATAGCTGTTTTAGTCAGCATTTTTGTTGTTATCGCTGTGACCGAAAGATCTAACAAGAATAATTATAGAGGAGGAAAAGTTTATTTGGTGCTCACAGTTACAAAGGTTCCAGTCTATCGAAAGCTGACTCCATTCCTCAAGGCCCTAGATAAAGGAGGATATGAAGGCAGAAGAGTGTGGTGGAGGAAAATGGCTCAGTCATCTCACCAGGAAGCAGAGAGAGACCTATCACTAAGGATAAAATATACAATCCAAAGGAAAGACCCCAGTGACCCACCTCCTCCAGCCACACCTTACCTGCCTAGAGTTATTGCTTAGTTAATCCCAGTCAGGGGACTATTGTATCAATTAGGTTAATGCACTCATAAGCAATCATCTCAAATCTGAATTTCCTTGCATTGTCTCACACATGATTTGGGGGGACACCTCACATCTGAACCATAACAGTAACTAAGCCAAACATAGATAGCCTCTTTTCTTATTTGTTCATTTAACATTATTTAAGTTCTTACTATGTGCAATAAAAGTATAATATATTATGAATTTTTAAATTGAGAACAGAAAGAACAAGGAAAATTTCCTAGACAATATTTATTTCTTTATCATTTTTCTCAGAGCACCTAAAACTTCCTTATTTCTTAGACTGTAAATAAAGGGATTTAGCATGGGAATTATAATGGTATAGAACAGTGAATATATTTTATTTTGGTATTTATCTGTGCCAGACCCAGGGCGCACATACATGAAAAACAGAGTGCCATAGAACAAAGAGACAGATAGCAGATGGGAACCACAGGTGGACAGGGCTTTGCTTCTGCCCCTCTCAGACTTCTTTTTCAGGATGGCAAAGAGGACACGGACATAAGATATTCCTATACTCAGGAAAGAAAATTCTTGTATGGAAGTGGCAAAAATAAAAATCACTAATGCATTAATAGATGGGTCAGTGCATGAAATTGTATATAGTGGCAAGATTTCACAGTAGAAATGGTCTATTATATTGGACCTACAGAAAGTCAATCTATGTAATAGTCCTACATGAATTATAGGGTGCAGAAAACCAAGTACATATGACATACTTATCAACCAAGTGCACAGCCTGTTGGACATCACCACAGGATAAAGCAAGGGATTGCATATGGCTACATAGCGGTCATAGGCCATCACGGACAGGAGGAAACATTCTGTGGTTGCACTGTAACAAAAAAAATAATATTGGGTGAAGCACTCAACCAGGGATATCATATGATTCTTAGATAAAAAATTGATCAGCATTTTGGGGGTCACAGAGGATGAAGTACAAGCATCAGCCATGGCTAAACCACTGAGGAATAAGTACATGGGGGTGTGAAGGTGGGGGTTCTTCCAGATGAGAGCGATGAGGCCAAGGTTTCCCACCATGGTGATGAGGTAGATCACAAGGAACAGCAGGAACAGGGGCATCTGCAGCCCTGGATGGTCTGTAAGTCCTGTGAGAACAAACGAGGTCACCTGTGTCTCATTTGTGTCTGTCATGTCTACTCAGGCTATTCACTGCAATAAGAGAAAAAGTTAAAAAATTAATCAAGGGTCAGACGAAATGATATGAAGTACAATTGAAATTTGTTTGCTTTCTTTTCATTGAAAACTTCTTTTTTATTTATTTTATTCAGAAATTTATTTGTTGAACAATCAAACAAGCTTCTAATGAAATAATATAATATATATATATATATATATATAAATTCTGAAAATTAGATTTACCCCCGAGCCCCCCCATTACCCACCCTTATCCCTGCCTCCCTCCTTCCCAATACATCTCTACAAATGCCTTAGATTGTATGACATTACACATTATCCAGATTTAAAACATGATAATAGACCTCATTTCTCAATGGCCAAGGTCTAGCTCCAGCCTCCACAGATGAGTGAAGATATTCGACCCTTGGTTCTCTGGGTTATGCTGATTTCACTCAGCATAATTTCTTCCATAGCCATCCATTTACCTTCAAAGGCTGCAATATCACTGTTTCTAATTGCTGAGTAAAACTCCATGGTATATATCTACCAAAGTTTTTGGATTCATTCATCCAGTGAGGGACATCTGGGTTGTTTCCATAATTTAGCTATTGTAAATTGAGCTGCTATGAAGATCAATTTTGCTGTGTCACTGTAATGTGCTAATTCTAAATCCCCTAGAAAAGTTCTAACCAACACGTATGGCTATAAATTCCACAGAGCTAACCATATTTCTAGTATATTCTTTTTAATACTTTTCCTCAAAAGGCTTTCATAGGTGAACACAATCATTCATTTACAAGGTAAACAAATATTTATTTAAAAGCTAAGTTAGAGCTTATCATTTAAGCTCAGGCACACACAGACCTGTAACTCTGGTTTTAATCTGGTAATGTTAAAATAAATCATATTTTCAGAAAAAAATAATAATTAAAGACACTAGCTATCTTGTTGTAGACTGAGTTCTTTGAGTTATCATTAAAGATGCCACTGTAGATGGTATTCATCGATTTATAAATCAAATAAGGAGATATAGTAAAACAAATAGTAAGAAATGGTTACCATAAAAATAAGCAAGGCAGATGGGGAAAGCCCCAAGCTTTAAACACATAAATGAGTTGAATAAGCCAGAAAGATGAGAAGGGTAGATTACCATAGCAACCAGGAGGAAAATTCCAAGTCATCAACACCACATTTCTATAATGACAGATTATGCATCATTCCAGACATAAGATGTGTTTTATGTATACAAATTTCTGCCTTGATGATAAAAATTAGGAGCTACTCACCTGGATATGGCAAGTTGAAGTGTTTAACTATTCAAGGGAATATTCACAAGTTTTGGATTCACAGTTTCCAGATTCTTATGACAAGACCAGCCAAGTGGTTATAGAAACTGCATGTATTTTTACTTCTTTAACTTAGTCAACAGTAGTTCTGTATAAACCTGGCCTATCTCCTCATTCTGTGCTAATTTGAGACTAATTGTCCCAAACTATCCTCTCTGTAACTTGAAAAAGTCCAAAAAGAACTTTCGTGGAAAATGTTGTTCTGAGAATAACATTAGAATAGCAAAAATTTATAAAAGTGAGATGTTTTACGCAGAAAATAACCTAGTCACCCCAAAACTATCCTTAGGAATAGAGTGTGTGTTATATAAAACAGTTCTCCATCCTCACTGGGAATAAAAAAGAGAAATTTTTATGGAAGTTTTCATTAGACATTAAATCATAACAACAGAGCATTTGGTAATGTTCACAGTGATCATTGAGAAAGTGTGCTTCTCTTAAATTTCCAGAGTATTTAGATTATCCTCATTTTCTATTTGCTAAGAGTACAATGACGACTTCTACAGATGTGGTACATTCTTCTTTTCTGCATGTTTCTAGAAAGTATCATCAAAAACAAGAAACAAGAGAAGAGGAAGGCACAGACCCCTGCCCTGCCCCCTGCCATGGATGCCACATATTCCTGTTATCCACATTAACTAGAAATTCCCATTCTGGTTCTGAACTTTACTTCCTAAAGATACTACTAAAATCTTCAATTGATTAGTACCAAAACAATATTTTAATGACCAAAAAAATTTTAAGCTATTGGTAATGAAATTTTAGAAAAAATTTTATTGGTTTTGCCTCCAACCTGTCTTTAAGATTTCTATCTGTAATTCTTTAGATTTTCCAAGGTATATTTCCATCCACAGTCTTTGAGACATCACTTTTCATTGCCATTTAGTAGACAACAATGGAAAGCGATTAAACATACAGATTTGATAACCCAATCATAAGTCAAAATTTCAATTCACAAACATGTATATAGCTGTGTTATTATCAGAATTTAAAGGAATAGAATAAAATGTTTCATTACCCTTTTAATTCAGAGCTGTTCTCTGTTCTGTGTCATAGATACATAACCTGAAATAGTTTTTTTTTATATATTTTAACAACTCACAAAAAACTATTGGTACTTAAATGATGCTACTTTACATGGAATAAAACAGCAATGGCATAAAGCATTATATTCTTACCTACTTCCTACAAGATGTATAGATGTCATATGATTTAAATTTTCATGAAGAACTCTTAAGGTTCTTAAGGTGCAACGAAGATCTCAAAAACATTTGCTCCTCCTGTTCCTCCTGTGTTACATTTTTTGCGGGGGTGGTCTGTTATTTATTTCTCTCTATCTTCAACTCTGTTTGTGATTTTAATGCTAAAAGTCCCTCAATGCCACCTAAAGATTCCCTATAGGATAAGGTCAATCTATTGGGCATTGTAGACTAATCAACGAATTACTTCTAACATGCCCATTACCCATTTCCAAACATTATTTTTACAGCTGTATTTTTCTCTTCTAAAAGCAAAAGCATTGCAGAGTAATTGCAGAAAAATTGAAAATTTAGAAAAGTATAAATAAAACAAAATGTTATAATTCAGTAATCACTGATAAATACAGTTAACTTTTTGATGTATATTTGTCCCACATTTTGCCCATGCATATACTTGGCTGCAAAAGCCATGATATAGTTCTCTATAATAGCAGAGTAGAATTCCATTGTATATATGTATCAAGAATCAATTATTAAGCTGTACAGAAGTTTTTCAGTTTAATGACATCCCACTCATTTATTCTTGGCTTTAATTCTTGGGCTATGGGAGTCTTGTTAATGAAGATGGTGCCAACACAGATATCATAGAGTGTTGATTCTATTTTTTCTTCTAACAATTGTAGAGCTGATAGCTTAATTTCCAATTCTTTAATCCATTTCGATTTGGTTCTTGTGCAGGGTGAGAGATAAGGATCTAGTTTCAATTTTCTGCATATGACTGTCCAGTTTGTCCAACACTATTTGTTGAACAGGCTCTGTCTTTCCTCCACACTATACTTTTGCCCCTTTTGTCAAATATCAGATGGTTAAAGATTTGAGAGTTTGTCTCAATATCTTCTAGTCTGTTCCATTGGTCTTCATGTCTGCTTTGATACCAATACCATGCTGTTTTTGTTACTATAGCCCTATGGTATAATTTCACAACAGGAATTGTGACACCTCCTGCTTCCTATTTCTTGCTTAGTAATGTTTGGACTATTCTGGATCTTCTAATATTCCAAACGAATTTGAGAATTGCTTTCTCTATATCCATGAGGAATGTCGTTGGTATCTTAATGGGGATTGCACTGACTCTCTACAGGGCTTTCAGCAGAATGGCATTTTTAATTATAACGATTCTGCCTAACCAAGAACATGGATTGTTTTTCCAACTACTCAGGTCTTCTACAATTTAGTTTTTTAAAGTTTGATAGTTTTCATTGTAGAGATCCTGTATATCCTCTGTTAGATTGATTCCTATTTATTCTTTTTGAGGTTATTGTGAATGGGACAAATTTCCTGATTTATTCTTCAGCAGAATTGTTGCTGGAGTATAGGAAAGCTAATGATTTATGAGTGTTGATCTTATAGGCAGCCACATTGCTGAAATTGTTTATAAGCTCTAGGAGTCTTCTGATCGAGTTTTTTGGGTCTTCTAAGTATAGGATCATGTGATCAGCAAATAGAAATAGATTGACTTCCTCTTTTCCTATTCAAATTCCTTTGATTTCCTGCTCTGTCTGATAGCTCTGTCTAGGGTTTCAAGGACTATATCGAATAAGCGTGGTGAGAGTGGACAGCCTTGTCTTATTCCTGAATTCAGTGGGAATGCTTTCAATCTTTCTCCATTAAGCTTAATGTTGGCTATGGGTTTGTCATAAATGTCTCTTACAAAATTAAAGTACCTTCCTTTGATCCCTATCTTCTCCAGAGTTTTGAGCACAAATGGGTGTTGAATTTTATCAAAGGCCTTTTCTGCATCAATTGACATAATCATATGATTTTTATCTTTAATTCTGTTTAAGTGATAAATTACATTTATTGATTTGCATATGTTGAACCAGGCTTGCAACCCTGGAATGAAGCCCACTTAATCATGATGTATTCTTTTTGATGTGTTTTTGGATCTGGTTAGCTAGGATTTTATTAAGGATTTTTGCATCTTTGTTCATCAGGGAAATTGGTCTGTAGTTTTCTTTTCTTGCTTTTTTTGCCTTTTCTTTTGTTTTGTTTTGGCTTTTGATATCATGGTTGTATTTGCCTCATAAAAGTCTTTGGGAGGGTTCCACCCCTTTTAATTTCATGGAATAGCTTACAAAGGAACATTGTTAATTCTTCTGTAAAGGTCTGGTAGAACTCTGCTGAGAATCCATCAGGTCCTTGGATTTTCTTTTTTAGAAGGCCTTTGATTGCTGTTTCAATTTCGCTGCCCGAGACTGGTTGGTTTAGAATTTTAATGTCCTCCTGTGTTAATTTGGAATATTGTATGTGGCTTTATTGTCAGATCTGAAAAATCCACAGTAATCCTTTTTGGTCTGCTTCTGAATGTTATTTGGTGTTTTTTCCTTACTGCTTTTAGAATTCTTCCTTGATTTCTCTGCTATTCATTTTATATGTGATGTATCTCAGTGAGTTTCTTATTTGGTTAGGTCTATTTGGTGTCCTATAGACATCTTCAATTTGAATTTCTGAATCAATTCTGATATGAGGAAATTTTTCTTTGGCAATCCCATTGAGAAGATTCTTAATGACACTTGTTTGTTGCTGTTTTCTCCAATCCCAATTACTCCCATATTATTTCTTTTTTATCTCATCCCATACTTCTTGAAAGTTCCTATCATGCTTAGTAAGTTTCTTTTCTTGTCTCTCCTCCTTGCACTCAATGTTGCTCAGCCTGTCTTCATTGTCTGATGTTCATTCTTCCAGAGCTGAAGTTCTATTTTCTACTGAGCTTACTCTGATATTATTATCTTTTAATTTGGTTGACTGTGTTTATCAATTCTAAGACTTCAGCTACATCTCCTTCCAGAATGTCTACCTCTTTATCAAAGTGATTGCTCAGATCCTGAAATTGCTCTTATTTCCTTTCTTTAGTCTTCTTGTAATTCTTTGATTGATTTACTAATCCGATTGTTGATAATTTTTTCTAGGTTTTCATCTAGGATCCTGATATGGACTCCTTGGGTGGGGAGCTGTGGGTTTGAGGTGACAGATGTTTCCCTTTTTCCACATTTTCAGTTTCAGCGAGTGGGGCTTGATGTCCACCACCGAATAATTCTCTTGGGGGTTTTGTTGATAGGTGTGGAATTTTTTGTCTCTTTGCTTATTTGTGCTGGGGTGCAATTTGGATAGTATAGTTCAGTGGCTGGCTCCCCAACCTGTGAATTATTGTGGACCTTTATGACTTCCAATACCTCAGGAGATAGGCGATAGGAGTCAAAATGTGCAGCCAGTGCCTACAACAGACAGTATTGATCTAGTTACTTTATGCCAATTTTAACTGTTACAGTGTTAATTAGCACCTATAAGAGCAAACAAATTAGCAGTTTTCTTCCATGAGAGTCCTCAGACTATACTTGGTTTGCAAGCAAACATCCTTTTCCAAGTTATTCTTAGATGTACATGACAATAGAACATGACAATATACAATAGCATAATTATAAAAGCATGGAGTATAACTTATTCTAATTTGATCCCCAGTATTACCCCTTCCCCCTCTTTTCCTTCCACCACCTGCTCTTTTTAGGCATACATGGATATAGAATAAACAATGACATAACTAATGCCAGTTCTTAAAAGCATGTATTTGCTTAGGAAAAATAATAGTCATTATCATAGTATATTTTATTATGCTTTCACGTGTAACTTTAAAGAAAAATTTACACATACAAAATAACAGTTTCTCAATAGATAATCTGACATTTCTCATACACAATAATATAATGAAAATAATACTAGTGTAATTACATTGACAATCTGCGGCAATGCAGCATGAGACCTGCTTGGTTTGTCACTTCATAGGTTATGCAATGTTAGGAAAGTCATATCTTCATATTCTGATTCAAAAACATATATTTGTGAGGTGATTTATATTCTGTAATGTACTACCACATGTACTGAACCACTTGATCAGCTGAACTGTGAGGACAAAAGCATATTATAATCCCCAATTTACACAGAAGAAATGAAGGCACTCTCCATCCAAATTAGCAGCTAACGCTCATAGTTTGGGGATGAGGCTCTTCTTCTTCTTCTTCTCTTTCTTCTTCTTCTTCTTCTTCTTCTTCTTCTTCTTCTTCTTCTGCTTCTTCTTCTTCTTTGGACTAGCAGATGTACTGAGACATATTGTGGCATCTTTTAAACTCAAATGAAATTCCAGAAAAATAACAGTTTCTTCAAAAATAATGTCAATAAATCTGATGTCTTCTGCTTTATTAGGCTTCCTCCCATAGGAACAAATAAATATAATCTTTCTTCCAGTTTTCCAAAGCTGCTGACAGGGGCAAATAAGATAATTCAGATGAAGGTATTCTAAAAGCTTTGAAGTAACATTAAGCATGAACTAAGTTTTCTTATTAAAAAGAAAATATAACTCAAAATACTAAGTAATGCTGATGAATACATAAAGAATTTCAATGTTTTAGTTCTCAACATGTGACCAGGACCTCTTGCATCATAGTCACCTAGGATGATTTTTGAAAAGTGCAGAGTTTCTTTCCCACCAATGATCTGCTGAATTCAATAACAACAAGGTCACATTCAATGAAGCTTGAGATGACAGGCTCGCATGAAAAAAAAAGTAAAAGTTCCTTTTCATTAGTTTTTCTTCTACTTAAGGTACCAGTTGTAAATGTAAACTAATAGCTATTTACTCCATGTAAGTTCCCTAGCAGACAATTGTATGAGCTCAAGAGATAGGCAATGGATTTATTATACTACACCATAATACAGATAAATGGAAAACTGTCCAATACAAATAAAATTCCTGCTGCAATCTGGGACTCCAAAAAGGCAAGAGAAGTGTTTTTTAGAAAGAATTGGAGATGTATTTGTGTGAACTGTTTAATAAGTATAGCCAGTCTCCCCAGATGCATTATCTGACAGCAGTTTGAAATAAGATAGTATCTTCTACCACTTTTTCATGAGCATATTTTTTTCAAAGAACAACTCCACAGTTTTTGTGGTACCAGTTTATACAGTAGTTTTGAATCTCCAAAAATAACAGAATAATCAAGAATCATCTTAATATTATATTCCTCTTTCAATCATCATTTTAGGAAACAAAAACAGAAGAAAGTAAAGGTAGGGAAGGAATGAGTGAGGAAGGGAGGGAGGGAGGGAGGAAAATCAGTATGTAGAAGAGACATCTGGAGTATTCGTTTATTTTAGCACTATTCCCAATAGCTAAGAAATGGATACAAGCTATGTCCACCAGAGAATTAATGGATAAAGTAAACACGGTATGTATATATAGTGGAACACTAATCAGTTATCTAAAACAATGACAAACTAAGCTTTTAAAATTATAAATACACTACAGAAATATCAATGGAGTGAAGGGAGGGGAGCAAAAGGAGAGAGAGGAAGTCCTGGGGACTGCACTAGAGCAAATTATATTCCACGATTTTGTAATTATGTCAAAATGTGTGCTTGTGTTATATGTAATTAAAAAGAATCCTAAAAATTGAAAAAATCCTGGCATCTGTTACATCCATGAAAGGACCTGGAGGACATGATGCTAAGTGGAAATAAAACAGGCACAGACAGGTCAATGTCTCATGATCTTTCTTACATGAAATCTAGAAAAAGGGATCCCACAGAAGTTGATAGTAAAATACTGGTTACCAGAATTTTGGGAAAGTAAAAGTAAAAGTGAGCTAGAGAAAGATTAGTCAATGAATACTAGAAAAATAAAGCTACATTCAGATATGAAAATAAATTCTAGTGTTCTATTGCATAGCAATATAGGGTAGTTATAGGTAATGGCAACATATATTTCAAAAAAGCTAGATGAAAGGATTTTGAATGTTTTCACTACAAATATGTGATAAATTTTGTTTTCCTTTTTTTAAGAGAGAGAGGGAGTCAGAAAGAGCATCACTTTTTTTTTCATTTGGTTTTTATTTTCTGACACTTAGCTGTGTGTGGTACTGGGATTCTAACCCAGATC
The DNA here is from genome assembly GCA_004027875.1 of Aplodontia rufa. NCBI lineage: Eukaryota > Metazoa > Chordata > Mammalia > Rodentia > Aplodontiidae > Aplodontia > Aplodontia rufa. The sequence continues at coordinate 6,627 of PVKS010014510.1, read as the reverse complement.
CTGTGCTTGCCAGGCAAGCACTCTAACTGCTGAGCTAACACTCCAGCCAGCCCTTCTGGTAAATGTTTGACGAGATACAAATACTTACCCTGATTTGAACATTATACAATATATATAAGTATAGAAACATCACATGTTACTTTACATATGTGGACAATTTTATGTGTCAAAATAAATAAACAACTTTAAAAAAAACTGAACAAAAAAAAAAAAAAAACAGAATAGTTTTCATCTTGGCTATACGTTCCCGACACCTGGAGTTGAAATAAACGTAAATGAATTTTAAGTCATACTTCCAGAATATCTGATTTAACTAACCTGGGATTTTGCCAAAATAAAATTTTATAGCACATAGGTCCAACATCCCACCACTGTCTCAAACAAAATGCATACTATACAACATAAATATCAGTTTCATACTATTACTCTCTTTATCCCATTAAAAATCATGAAGAAATCAAGAAAGTGTTCTAAATCACTGATAATACAGAGAAATGCAAATCAAAACTACATTAAAATTTCACCTCACTCCAGTCAAATTGGCAAAGATAAAGAATATACACCATAACAAATGCTGGAGGGATTGTGGGGAGAAAGGAACACTAACACACTGTTGGTGGAATTGCAGACTGGTACAACCACTCTGGAAAGCAGTGTAGAGACTCCTCAAAAAATAAGTGATGGATCCACCTTATGACCCTGTTATCCCTCTTCTGGGTATTTTCCCAGAAGAGCTACAATCAGCAAATCATAACGACACAGCAAAATCAATTTCAAAGCAGCTCAATAGCTACATTGTGGAATCAACTCAGATGCTCATCACTGAATGATTGGATCCAAAAGCTGTGGTATATACATACTATGGAGTTCTACTCAGCTATTAGAAACAATGACATTAAACCTTTGAAGGAAATGCTTGGCAATGGAAGAAATTACACTGAGTGAAATTAGACCAATGCAGAGAATCAAGGCTCAAATATTTTCCGTCATTTGTGGAGACTAGAATAAAACACAGGCTTGTGTGAAAGGTTAAGTTCATACTGCCCCGAGAATCCAAATAATACTTGTGCAATCATTTATTTCTGGAAAATTCACTATCTATAGTGAATTTTATAGAGAGAGAGAGAGAGAGATGGAGAGAGAGAGAGATTTATATCTATTATGGGAGGGGTATAGAAGAACCAAGAGACTGGCGTGTGGGTAATGAGGGAGTGATTCTGGATTAGGATCAGGGGCATATCATATTGTAACTACATATGCATTTATGATGATACACAACACAACTCCTCAATAAAAATTTTTTAAAAAGCATGAGGAAACAAAGGTGAAAGTGTTGATATAATCCTGAATAAACCAAGTGCATAATGTCATGATTTTGAGAAATTAATAATTGTGACTATCTTACAGAAAAGTTTCTATGTGCAATGATAATCATGTCATCTTTTCAGAGCATTGCCAAGTTTTGCATAATTTTCTCTAATATTTATCATATTACCTACACTTGGAGGGTTTCATAAAATATTCAAATCATTGGATCCACCCTCAATATTCCAAATTTTAATTTGTGACAAAAACTAAAGGGAGAACCACTAATCTAGACCTTCTGGGTAAGGAATAAGATATGCAAGCCTGGACAGCAACATTTACTCAGATGTTTTACACATCATTGTTGTCTGATATAGCAAGGAATTAATCTGTTTATGATGTGCTATGAATGGACTGAGAAACACCTAATGTTTTCTCATGGATTATGTAGCTTTTAGATGAAATTCAAATAATTTTTCACCTAAAATAAAAAAATGAAACTCTATGCTAAGAGCTCACTGAATCTTATGGGAAAACTAGTATAAGGAGTTCCCCAGAAAAACAAGGGAAAGATGGGGAGCAAGGCCAGAGACTGACTCCATTCCACCCTTAGTTCCAGGGTGCATAGTTGGACTAGCAGATGCAGTGGGGAGATTAGGCCAGCACATTTTCCTTCCATATGCCGCTCCAGCTATCTAATGTTATACCATTCTCTTCTCTTTTCCTCTCATTCATACTCTAATTTGTTCTTATTCCATGTTAATTTTTTTTCTCTCCTATCTGGTTTCCCCCCACTTCACATAAGACATAATAGTCACATAGAAGCAGCATAACATCATGTTTAAAAACATGAGTTCTGGTTCCATGGTCACAGTAATTGTATGAAAGTCTTTCCTCATACTAGGAATACATACTCCATCAATATTTGAGCCAGCCCAGAGATCCCAGACATATGGTCAGCAAGGCTTCCCATATAAATGTAAACACAGGGTGGGTCTCAACCAGAGGTGAGTAATAATCATTGTTAAGGTGTCGGAGTTACTACACACACACACACACACCATCCCTTAGTTTGCCCTCTGTTCTTTTCTCCCACATGCCCAATACCACCCCAGAGTTGCCCCCATCTCTGCTTCAGTTGTGGCTTAAGTAGAAATGGTGCTAGAGGATTCCTGGAAGGTCAGTGTGGTTTCATTCTCTGATCTCGCAAACACACTCACACAGAACTTGGCTTTTATATGACAAATTTCTGTGGTACTTCTCTTTGCTTTTATTTTTGTTTTATTTGAATATGAATATGCCCTGCCACATTTGGTCTCTACATTATATGCCAGACAATCTTTTAGAAACTAAGCTGTCACTGTTGAACTTGGGTATTCTACTGAAAATTGACTCTTTCTACAATTTAGAGTTCAAGAAAAAGAGTTAATGGAATGTCCCTATGTCCTATCTTTCTATCATGGGGTTACATCCCAATCTGGAGATGATTTGAATCTGTAATACTAGCCAATAATTGCATTAAGATTTCCATTGTGTAGATTGTGTAAAGCAAGATCCTAAATGGCAGAAAAGAAATTAATTTTCATTTTTGAATACTTTTAACTCTAAAATGGTGTTTGAAAGTATGGGACGGGGAAGACATGATCTCTTTGGAGTCAAGTAAAAATACCTAATACCAATCTCTGTCTTACAAACACCCTCTGACATTCTAAACTGGACATGTTTCCAGCTTTGAAGATATTGCCTATAAAAATTGTGACCTACCCTCTCTTGTTTGGTGCAGGGCCTGACTGCCCTCCAAGGCTATTCTGCCTTTCAGCTATTTTCAGTGTGGCAACTTCTCAGGTCTCATTATATTCCACATCTGTATGTCTCAACCCACTCACTACTATGGAGTTACCTCATCCCTTTCAAGAGTCAGTTTCTTGGATATTCTCAAATCCTGCAGAACCTCCAGTTCCTAGACATACAATGTGGTGATAGGGAGCAGAACTCAAAATCACTTAATAAGTCTCCTCCCTGCACAACCTGTGGGACCATATTTATATTGATGTAGCTGGATAGGGTAGGAGAAGACTCAGAATGATTCCTTTCCAGTGATATAAGTCAGAATCTAGACAATGATCCCTCATAAATAGGCTTCCTGTGACGGACAGAAAATGCTACCACCATAGATGTAAACATACCAATTCCCAGAACCTGTGAAAATATGAGGCTACACGGGAAATGAGAATTAATATGCTGAAGGAAATTGAGATCACTCACTAATAAACTGAACTTAAAAGAGAGAGATTACATTGGATTATCTGGGTAGGCTCCTAGTTAGCACAAGGGATTTCAAAGGAGTGGAAGAATGTCACAGAAGAGCCTTTGTGAAGGGAAAGTGTATGATAGAAGACAGACAAATATAAGACCCAGTGTAGGCTTTGAAGACAGAGGAAGGGGATCAGGAGCCAAAGCTATGGGTGGCCTCTAGAAGCTGGAAAAAGGAAACACTTCTCTCCTAAACCTCGCAGAAGGGAGTGCATCCCTGATAACAGGCTTATTTAAGCCTGGTGAGATCTATGGCTGACTTCTATACTCCAGACCTATAATATAATAAATTTGACTTGTGGAAGTTTGTTACAGCAGCAACAGAAAATGCACTACCTCATGCCTATCTACTTTTCCTCTCCCCTTTCCAAATGCCATCCTCTCAGCAGGAGGAAATTCAAGTCCAAAAGTCGGATTCTTCCCAACCACTTCTAACTTCTGTCTTTTCCTCACAGTGTCTCCTGAACTAGACCATTCCCACCAATAGTGCATCATCACATATTGATTCCACCACATTAGCAAATTTAAGTTCCTCTGGTCATAGAGAGACCAGAAATCAGTGTCCCAAATCAAGCAAAAAATATGACAAAGGAGGTCATGAAAAAATTTGAAAGTCTACTCTGCAAGACTATCTTCACTAAAAAAAAAATCAAGTTTGGCCTTTTCATACCTGGGGAAGGAAACATGCTCATAGAATAAATTAAATTTTCATTGCAACGTATATGCAATATATCGCCCCCACTGACTGCAACAGCCAGTGACTAATTTTCCCCAGCAGGGTTATGAAGATAACAGTCATACTCCAAATGAATCTAACTTAGAAACACATATAGAATGTAATTCTCTCTATTCTGTAAGTAACAATGAAAATAAGTTGGGATCATTCTTGAAATAATGCAGGTATAAAAGTGACATAAAAAGTCTGCATATTGACATTCAGCAATCATAGAAGATGAATCTCTCAATATGGCACATTTTACAAAATAAGAAGACCTTATCTCTGGGCTTGAATGAACTTGACTGGGGTGAAAGGGAGACACTAACTTTTACAGAGATACTGGTATTTCAGCCTGCACAGCTGGATTTTGAGGAAACAGAACCCCAAATATACTGTACCTGAAGACAGGATGGCTCACTAAGGACTTTGGTTTATATAAGGTTTATATGGTACTTCTTCAAATTAATATATATATATATATGTATATACATGAAATGTGTGAAATTTAATTAGAAATCTCTTTACTTTGTATATTCACAGGATATCTTATCAAGCCAGGAAGACAGAGCATATTTAGGCAAACATCTGATAAAGAATATGCACAATTCACGTAAGGAAAAAAAACAGTTTATTTCATTATGAGTTGATCAAACAACTCTGCTTTTTTTCTTATGTAGGTGTTAATTCTAGAAAATAACATATTCATTTGGTACCTATGTGTCATGAACAAGATGCTCAAAAATATGAGTTAATAAAAACCTTTTGAAAGAGCTCAGAATGTTTCTAATTACACAGCATTAACATAGCTTCAATTTTTTAAAGTATTTTAATTATTAAATTTTGATACACTTCAATAAATGCTATAGCAATCTATTATTCTTTGAAAGAACTCTTAAATCTCATAAGCATATTCATTTTAAGGTGTTCTCACTTATCATATTTGGTCTAATGATATTATTTTTGTTTACATATTGGTTGGATAATTATCCATATGTACTATTAGTAGCTTTGAAACATAATTTGCTGAAGAACTATTTAGGAGAGCATGCATATGCTATAAACAAAGTATGTACACTAAATGAGTCTTTCTTTAAATGAATATAAATTCTAAACAGTTTTAAAATATGTGCTTCGGAAAGCACAAGGTTATTAAAGTTTCAAAGACAGTGACTGGGTAATTTCAATGTTCATTTTGGAGTATAGATTTAAAATAACAAGTAATTGGGTTCTGTCCTTAAAGTCATCATTAACTATTTTGAGAAACAAAAACTTATAACGAGGAAAACCATGTACACTCTAATTTCTGTAATTATTTTCTAGCAACATATGAATTAAAAAAAATATACATATGCAAAACCTATACCACATATTATGATGTATTTTAAAAGAGAAAAATAGAAATTAAAAAGTTTTCAGGAAATTATTTATATCCTTTTCATTCTTCTTAATGCACTTAATACTTCTTTATTTCTTAGACTATATATAAAAGGGTTTAGCAGTGGGATTATAATGGTGTAGAAGAGTGAATACATTTTATCCTGATATTTATCTGGGCCAGACCCAGGCCGCACATACATAAAGAAGAAAGTGCCATAAAACAAAGAGACTGACAGCAGATGGGCACCGCAGGTGGAGAGGGCTTTGCTTCTGCCCTTCTCAGACTTCTTTTTTAGAATTGCAAAAAGGACACGGGCATAAGAGACTATGATACTCATAAAAGTGACAGCTTGTATAAAAGCAGCAAAAATGAAAACCACTAATGCATTAATAGATGGGTCAGTGCAAGAAATGGTATACAACGGCAAGATTTCACAGTAGAAGTGATCTATTATGTTAGACCTACAGAAAGTTAATCTAAATAGTAGTCCTACATGAATTATAGGGTGCAGGAAACCAATGACATATGAAGCACTAATCAACCAAGTGCAGACTGTGGGACTCAACACTAGGTACAGCGAAGGGCTACATATGGCTCTGTAGCGGTCACAGGCCACCACCACCAGGAGGAAACACTCTGTGGTTGCACTGGAACCAAAAAAATAATACTGGGCCATGCACTCAGACAGGGATATCGTTTGACCATTGTCTAACATGTTGATAAGCATCCTGGGGGTCACTGAGGATGAAGTGCAAGCATCAGCAAAGGCTAAACTGCCAAGGAAAAAGTACATGGGGGTGTGAAGATGGGGGTCCTTCCAGATGAGGAAAATGAGGCCAATGTTGCCCACCATGGTGATGACATAAATCAGCAAGAACACTAGGAACAGGGGCACTTGCAGCCCTGGATGATC
>PVKS010014509.1:0-48195 GCA_004027875.1 Aplodontia rufa | reverse complement strand
TCTCTCCTCTCTTCCATCCTGTCTTCCTCCTCTCCTTCTTCCTCCCCCTCTGCCCCACCTGCTCTTCTTCCCCATCTTCTCTCCCCTTCTTCCACTCTGCCTCCTCCCCTCTTTCCCCCTCCTTCCTCTTCTCCTCCTCTCCTCCATCCTCCCCCTCTTCCCCACCTCCACTTCTTCCCCTCCTGTTCCTTCCCTTATCCCTCTTCTCCTCCTTCCCTCCTCTCTCCTGGGCAGCAGGTGTTACTGAAAGCTTGTCCTTGTCCCCAATGCCAATCCAAAAGTGAAGATTTGGTTTTGAGAGAGTAAAAGGTGTATTGCTTTGGTAGCAAAGGAGAAAAACAGGGACTCCTGTTCCAGAGGCCAGGATTCAGGTGGAACTGGGCTTTGTTTTTTTTTTTAAGTCTACCTTCCGTTAGTTCTCTGTCCAGAGTTGTCATTCGCTTGTTAATTTGGTTTCAGAGGTCTTGTGTTGTTTAAAAAATGTGTTCCACACATAATCTAGGGCAACCATAGATTATGGGGGGGGGGGTGATCATTGGGGGTGGGAGAGGGAGGGCAGATAGGAAGGGATCTAGGGAGACAATCAATGTAGCAAACTCTTTATCCCCTGAGAATCCGAATAATACTCAATCATCTAATTTTGGAAAATTCACAATCTAAGCATTTGTATCACCTGTAGGGGCAAAATATAGAAGAACAAGAGATTCTGGGGTGGCCTATGTGGGGGTGATTCTGGTATAGAACAAATGCATAACATATTGTTACTTTATATGCATTTATGATTGTACAGTAACTCAACTTCTTATTAAAAAAAAGAAAAAAATGAGTTCCAATGGTAGAGCAGCAAGGGCCCTATTCAAAGTATAAAGTGGGCCATGGCTACACCCAGACTAGAAACCTCGAGGTAGATGCCCACAGGTTAAGGGTGGGGTCCCAAGAACTACAAGTCCCGCACTTTGGCAGCCAGAGCATCATCTTAGAATTAGAAGGCCGCAAGCTGTAGGTTTGAATTCTGCAGGCCACAAAGCCAGGAGTGAAGTCTGGAACATTTGTTTGTATATCAGTGGACTTTCTTTCCACTGCAGGCTCCTTCCCACTTAGTCAGTGGGCTTCATCTTAGTTTGGTACTTTAATTAATTTGGGGTCTTCGCTTTTCCTCAGTGTGCATCCCAGTCTGCAGGGTCCAGGCACAGAGAAGGACCGCCCAGCCTGCGGGTGCGTGGGCTATGTTTTTTTGAGTTGAGCCAGGCAAATTCCTGCATTGGCCTCTCAGCCACATTCACACCAGCAGAACCTGGCAGCACCCAGAGCTTCCATTCTACCCAAGTTCTGCCTCAGGCCCTCCCAAGGCTGTGTCTGTAGAAGCATGCATTCTTCAGAAATGTAGGATTTCAACTTGAAATTTGGAAGGATGAAGTTCAACCCATTGAAAGACAGTGTAGTCTTTTTGGAAACATATTCCAAAACATCATGTTTCCAGAAATTTCTTAAAACTAAGAGTCAGTTGTCAATGGCACCTGTTGTGAAGAAAGCCCATTTCAGGACTGAACATGAGCATCTTGTACAAGAATAGTGCGTGTCCCAGTTCCTAAGCAGTGATGAGCTCGTGGTGGTCAGGGTGAACTCACCATCATTGAATGTAGGCATTTTCTTTGCTTGGGGAGGAAGCAGGAAAGTAATTTTCTTTGGAAAAATGCCTGGGAAAGGACCTATTGGACATTGTCAGGACAGGTCAGTGGATGAGGAAAGTTTTGTGTCTTCACTCTGAGAGGCTCCCTTTCACTCTGAGAAACTTGGTTTTCTACCTTTACCTAGGAGAAAGAAGCCCCAGGCCAGACCTTCCTTTCTTGCTGAATTCAATAGATCTTCCAAATCCCACTCTCCTTGCCTGCTTTTGACTTGGCCAGGACACCACCCCCTCTGGGAATCCCATCTCTGAGCTCTTGGGTTGAGTAGCCTAGCTACGCTTGATGGGTGCAAGAGGCCAAAGCTATTTGGTGCTCACCATGTGGGGGAACGGGGAGAGGCTCAGAAGAGCTGAGTGCTAGCACTGATTCTGTACCCTCCAGTGTCACACTGCTTTGCTGCCTTAAGTAAGAAAGAAGAGTTTTGTCACTTAACAAGAACTGGCGAGGTAGGCTGTGGGGACAACATGGTGAAGGGGCACTCTACAGCCATGCTCTCTTCCTGGAGCCTTTCCTGAACTGTAGAGGCAGGAAAATGAAGAACCACATTTCTCAGTTTCTCATTTAGCAAATCAGATGCACACATGTGGAATGTGGAGAGTAGAAACTAAGAAGGGGCTGCACTGTAGCCATTGTGAGAGTTTGGTCTTCCGTGCTCAGTAGAGCCTCCGTGACCCATCACTGATTTGTAAGAGCGCGGAGGCAGGCTGTAGGCCATCAATTTTGCCGGTACAGCCTGGTTCTGGAGCAGCCCCAAGCATCTTTTCTTGCTTGTAGCAGTAGCACTATAGTCCTGATTATAGAAGAGCTACAGCTCCCTAAGGGGCCTGGCTCTGCAGTGTGATGCTGGGAGTTAGTTCTGAATGCTCAGCGTAGAGTGTGCTTTGCCATAAATTCTGTTCTTCAACAAGTGGAATTGCATTCTGTTCTCCGTGGTTGAACCCTGACGGTCCAGTGCGTGTCTTCAGAGGCCCTGGTTCTTTCCATCTTTCTGCTGTGCAGGCTTATCCTGTCTGCTCTTTCCGTTCATGGCCATGATAAGTGCAGTTGCACCCAGAATGACCTCCAGAAAGAACCACCCAGCAAGGGACTTTGTTTTAATTGTTTTATTAACTGAAGTATCCAAGTTTAGAAAAGTCTCTGGCCTATAGCCGGCTAATACTACTTGTTGAATAAGAGTGGGTTGGTGATCTGGAACCACAGAGCCTATTTGCTTTTCTGGTGATTAGGAAGGATGCAGTGAACTACCTTCCCCTCAAATGGAAAACACACAGAACACTCTCCCCTACTCTGACACACTGCAGGCTGAGTTTCCACACCCTAATACTTTTGCTTCTGACAACGCAAGTCAATCTCAGTTAAGGAAAAACTAGAAAGGAACAGACTGTTATTGTAAGCACATAATAGTGACTTATGCAGGTCACAGATGAGGGTCTCCTTGGGCCTTCATCTAGGTCTGTGCACAGTGCTCAGGTCTTCTGGAAGCTGAGGCATGGACACATAGGGACGGCAACACTCCATTTCCATCCTCTTAGGTCCCAGCTCTGTCTGAGAATTAAACTGACGTGAGACAGATCAACAGAAGAACAACCTCACACAAGTTTCTCAAGAGCTCTCACAAAGAGATAGAGACCCAAAGAAGCAGCTGGAGTCAGTGGCTTATGCGCTGGGCATACAAAAGACAGTGAAGTGTGGGAGTGTGACAAGACCAGAGGCCTGGGAGAGAGTGGCTGGCCGGAAGGGAAGTAGCCAAGTAGCCAGGAGACAAGGGCTGGCTTACCTCAGCTGTTGGCACAGTGTCCCTCAGCCCTCTGAGAGTGAGCACAGCATTCTCAGAGACCTTCAACTTCTGCTTCTAACTAACAGCACTCAGCTCACGTTAACGTCTTCTGCCTTAGTTTTCATGCACTGTCCCCACCATGAGAAAAGTTATGTAGAGGATTCTGATGCTGAGAGAAACTGCTGCCTCTGTCTCAGGGAAAATACTTTCTTGAGCCCAGGGGTCTGGAACCTTTCCAGATTCATGGGCCATCCAGCCCATCATACCTGCTCTTGTAGTGTAGCTACAGATGATTCTTAGACATGGCTAGGTCCCAGTAAACCTTATTTATGGAAAACGAGATTTGAATTTCATTTAATTTTGACACATCACGATATTGTTCTTGCTTTCATTTATATTGAACCCTCTAAAATGTAAAAATAGCTGTGGGTGGAGCAGAGGTGGGCACTTGCTGGATCTGGTGCTTGGGAAATGTTAGCAGGCTGGCTTCCTCCTCCAGAAGGACTGTTAGGCATCTGAAACCTTTCCAGAGGCCCAGTCTGAAACGTCTGCACACAGGGACAATCTGGAAAAGCAATTGATTTTTAATCACGGCCTCTTTGGTAAAGTAGATTAAATATAAATGAACAAACTCCTACTACCAAGCCTATCAAAATACATGCTGTTCTTTCGTCAATGAATTAGTACTATTTCTATACCTGGGTTGTGATGTATATTTTAATACGTTGGTTGCTACATCTTAGAAAGGACACATAATTTATTTAACAGAATATTTGTAATTTGTTATTCCCTATTATATTTTCCACATTTTTATTGGTACATATCAACGGGATCTGTTATTACATATTGGTGCACACAATATAACAATATAATTTGGCCAATGTTGCTTCCCAGCACTTCCTTCTTCTCTCCTCCCTCCCCCTCTTAGTCTCTTTCCTCTACTGATCTCCCTTTGATTTTTAGGAGATCCACCCCAACCTTTGTTTTTCTTTTTACTCTCTAGCTTCCACATATGAGAGGAAACATAGGACCCTTGACCTTTTGAGTTTGACTTATTTTACTTGAATGATGGTGTCTAGCTTCGTCCATTTTCCTGCTGCTTCCTATTATTTTTATGCAAAAAACTTAGGCACTTCTTGAACACTTACAAAATGAAAACGGGTTACACTAGCCTTCTTATAATCATAGCTGGACACTAGAGGGAATTGATCCAAAGGGTGAACCCTAATGCTTATTAGTGTTCATTCAAAATGTGTCAGCCTGGGAAGAGTTCCCTGTGAGTCAGCGGCCTCTGTCCAGTTTATTATGCAGCCTTCCCTTGTTCTGGTGAATATCACAGAGGCCTCAGCTCTGCAGGCCATGGGTGCTGCCTTGGGGTAGGTGCAGCAGTGGGAGCATTGACAGTCTGCTTTGTTACCAAGGCCATCCCAAGCCCCACTTCACTTCTCCTCTTCCCAGGCAACAGTTGACACCTGGAACCCTGTTGTTGCCTGCTTCCTGACCTTGTTGGTGTGCTACAGTGCCTTGTACTGGGTCCAACCCATCTTTCTCCAACTCAGCCTTCAGGGATGCCAGCGACTTCACCTCTGTAGCTCGGCTGTGGCAGGAGACTTCCCACCATGGAAGTGGATAAGCACTGCACCAGCGCACAACACTGCCTGGGAACAACCAGGAGAGTAAGCAACCTGGTGAAAATCAATGGGCAAATAAACTGTCCTGGCTTTCAGCTCTTTTGAATATAAGCCTAGAAGTGGAATTGTTGAATCATAGGTTAATTTTGTGCTTGATATTTTGAGGAAAAACCATACTATGACTGATATGTGACAGTTGTACCAAATGCTAAAGAGCCTCCCTGTAACGCACAAATGTTCTAGTATATATTATAGCTATCTAGGAGGATGTGAGCCTTCTACTCAAGTTTTAAACTCAATTGCACTTGACCTATGTTTCTATCCCAACATAAACTTACATTGGTGTTGCAGAGGCAGGCTGGAATTGGCCCACCCACCAGGGCCCAGAGAAGACAGACCTTCAGCAGGAGTCAGAAGAAGAACAGTTGAAGGGAAGACAAGTCATATGAGAAGGCAGCAGGTGCATGGGGAGGTGCATAGGTGCCTGCACTCAGGTGTGCAATCTGAGGTGGCCCCACACAGATCCAGTGGTGTCCTGTCAAGGTGGGCATGGGACTCTCAGTGGGGAGATGCCTGGCAGGAGCAAAGACCTTTGGGGCTCATACAAGTGGGGAACCCTGGGGTCTTCCAGCAGGTGCTCTGCGTGGATGATGGGACAGAAGGAAGTTCATGACAGTGGCCAGCATGAACCAGGCAGCTTTCTCCTGGAGTCCATTTCTTGAGGTTTTGAGGAACAGGAATATGGACACAAAGACAAAGCCAGCTACAGGAACTAGGGCTCAGAGTCAGAATTAGTAGTAAGGGTGACTTGGAGCTAAGACGTAGGGCTTAGGGGATACTGAAAACTCTGGCCTTCGCCTCAAGATCATGGATCTTCAGCTCTGGGAAGGGAAAGGCTAGGGAGGCTGAGAAACAGGCCTGGAGTGAAATGGTGAAGGTGAGTGAAATCCCCAGCATCAACTGTAACCTGTTCTAGGAACATGTTGCCGAGACTCAATAGAAATCTAATTTTAAAAATTTTATCCAGACTCCAATGTTAGAAACAATTATAAATAATTCAAAAGAAATCAGCTGTGCATTAATAAATACTAGATAAAACACCTGCATTAAGAAAATGTTTATGAATTAACGTGCTTTACTGCTTAAAGTGTTTTTATTGAATTTGTAATTGCAGTTGACAATTGGAGTTGATGTTAATCTCCAGCCTCCTTTGAAGCTCTGTGTTGTCAATGTCCTGTCTGATATTAGCTACAGACTAGCCATTTTTGATGGTGCCATTTTTTTTACTAATGTTTTTGTTTTGCTTATTAAAGAGAAAGAATAATTTTAACATTTGAAATAAACAAATTCATTTATTTTTGTTTAACAACACCAAAGTGGAAATCTATGGGAGAAAGTAACAACTGGCATATGTTAGGTTTTATCACCGGCTCTGCTGAACAAATGCTGGTGATTTGGGAAAAGACATTTAAGAATTTCACTAAAGTTTATAGTGATAATTAGGCTAACATCTACCGGAGGCTCATTATGCAGGTGCAGTTCTAAGCACAAGTGTGCTTGTTCAAAACACATCACATATGCAAACTCCCAACAATCCTGTGACCTCATTTTTACGTAACAGAAGATCACTCTGGTTTCTCCCGCAGCATCGGATTATCATTCCTTTCCGTCTGGGGCCACAGATCCTCCCTTGGTCTTTTATTTTCTGGAAGTCGCGTTCTTTTCACCGCCAGTGTCGCAGGCTCCCAGCACACCCATCCCAGGATCCCAGATTCCTTTCCCCGATCCCGCAAAGGTCCCTCGTTAACAGGTGGATTCTCGCACGTGAATGGCCAGAGATGCTGCTCTGCCTGCAGGACCGGCCCAAGTTTCTTCAACCTGCTGCTTATTTACGGTCTTTCACAATTCCCAGCGGGAACCTTGGGCTCTGGACTGATTTTTCAGGGTTAATTTTAAGAGAAAGTCTTCTTTCGCACAGTGGATCTGTTTGCGGAGCATCTTTTCTAGGAACTGAGAGCGCCCCTCCTCGCTTTGGTTTGAGGAGGTGGGGGGCTCCAGGTCCCGGAAAACAAAAACCCCAAACCGTCTTAGCTTCGGAGTTTCCCGGGGGGCGCTTTCGCGGGCAGAGCACAGGAAGGACCCCTCGCCCGCAGACCGAATGCCACCCTCCTTCTAGGGCCAGTTTCACACTCAGTGATCCGATTGGGGAAGGTGGGGGTGCGAAGTCGATCTGTCTCCCACCGGAGATCTAATTTCGCCGAAACCCTGGCTGGGATCGCCAGTCAACTTTGCAAGCGGTTGAAAACCGTCCTCGGAGGCCCTTGAGAGAAAGAAGGGAGGTACAGAGGACAAATCTTGCAAGTCCACCAACTGCCAGGCCTTCACTGGGACCAGGCAAAACGAATTTCGTAATCAGGTTAATAGGTAATTAGACCGCATCCCCTCAAGGGACCTCGTGGCGCAACGGTAGCGCGTCTGACTCCAGATCAGAAGGTTGCGTGTTCAAATCACGTCGGGGTCAAGTGTTTTTACCGAGCCTACGGGCCCCGGCTATGGGAAAAGCTCTTCCCATACACCTTCAGGGAAGAAGGGTCCGGTCCCTTCCCCGCCGCCCTAGGCTTGGAAACTGAATTAATTAAACCCCCTCAAAACACTTTTTAAAAAACACACAGGAGTGCTTTGTGTCACTGTGGGCTCACGGACACTCTTACCGCACACTTTAGGAAGTTCACTCCACCTGTTGTCCCCTGTCTTATCTTCCTCGCGGCATGCCTTCCACTCTATCCAAATCTCAACCTCCAGCTTTGAAGAGCGTGCACCTTCCTAGGCCTCTCTTCTCGGTTCCGTAGGTGACTTAAGCAAACCTGCCTCGCACGAGGGGTAACTCCCACGCCAGACGGATTAGTCGCTGCGATTTCCCCGCCCTCGCAAATCGTGAACGCAGTCAACTCTAAGAGGCAGAAGACCCAAACACGGTTATTTTCCAAATTCATACTAAAAGGAAAGAATAATCGTAACCTCCTCCTTTGAGAATCCTCCGAAACTCTAGAAAAAATGTGCATGAATTAGCTAGCTTTTTTCCCACCTGGGGCTCAAGATACTCCAACAGATTATGAATCAACACTTAAGAAAGGAGCACGCTTTCCCAGGGACCTTAGCTGTGGGTGCACTTTCGCCCAGTACAAACGAGCTGCGTATCTGACCACGCATCTGAGCACCGGCAGAGTTTAGCCAAATAATATTTTCCTGTTTCTTAGTCCTGGGGATTGAACTGGGTGCCTAACCATTGGGCCACATCCTCAGCTCTTTTTATTTTTTCACTTTGAGACAGTATCTAGAAGTTGCAGCTCATGTCTCGCCAATTTGCTGCGTCTGTCTTTAAACTTCGATCCTCCTGCGTCAGTCTCCCGAGACCGTGGCACTGCAGGCGTGCCCCACCGTGCCCAGCCGTTCTGTTTCCTGTTGATCCCTTTTTTAGTAGTTAGATTAGGCTCAAGGACATTGTATTAGAAAAGATAGATTATTGCTCTGGGAACAGAAAAGACAAGGCTGTACTATTTGGGAAGCTGACAAATCGGAGTAAAGGTTAATATAAACTATGACGCATGTATTTTCAGCAGCAGAGTGGCGCAGCGGAAGCGTGCTGGGCCCATAACCCAGAGGTCGATGGATCGAAACCATCCTCTGCTAAGCAATGAGGAACTTTTGGTTCAATCCAGGATTTTCGGATGTGACCTGAAAACGGTTGCGCTGCTACGCAGGGATCACGGAAACTTTAGGGGAACTTACTTTGATTTGCTTCCTCTCCAGCAGTTTTCTGAAAGCAAGTCAGGGTGCAGCACGTAGTCCGAAAGTCGCAGTAAAAATAACAGCAAAACTCCTTCCTGTGCATGCATGGGGTGCGATCCTGGAGCGCTCAGGCAGGTGTCACTGGGAAAGGCCATCTGAGCGAAGAGACCGTGAGCCGCGCAGCAGCACCTAGGGGAGGGTGGCTTCTGGGAGGTCAGCGATGTGGTTTAAGAAAACTTAGGCATGTAGAATAAGAGCAATGAACGGAAGCTACGGTGTTACGGATTTTTTAATCCATTTTGTGCAAAGTGACGTTAACAGAAAGTTTAAAAAGAACCCGGATAACCGAGGACGGGGGCCGAGCCAGCCAGGAGTCGAACCTGGAATCTTCTGATCCGTAGTCAGACGCGTTATCCATTGCGCCACAGGCCCACCCTCCTCTATAGTTCACTGTTCCATCTGTAGGAAAAGGGGTGCATCGATTGCTGCATCCGGTCAAAATGAACATGCGAAGCCCGTCTTTGGCTTACTCTCCTCCTCTCCCGCGTTATCAGGATTTTGAACCCAGGGAAACTTCGGAGATAAAAGAAAACGCAGGTCTATGTATTCCTTTGATTTAGTTGCTCGCGCACAACTTCTTCCTCGGTAATGGGAAAATAACTTGGGTATAACCTGTACAAGTTCTTGGAGAAAGCTAATTTTGGAAAGTTAAAAACCATTTGGATGGGACTTGTAAAATATCAAGAAAAAGTGGCTGGAAAAATTAGCTAAGCAAGTTAAAAAGCTCACTTCGTAGTCGGCAGGATTCGAACCTGCGCGGGGAGACCCCAATGGATTTCTAGTCCATCGCCTTAACCACTCGGCCACGACTACAGACGATACGTAAAGATTTTGATATATGGTACAATACACCCTACACTCTGCCTGTAAGCTTTGGTAGTAGCTGAATTCCTGCCCTGTGGATGAAAATGAAGAATCAGGGTCAGTTCCAGGCATGTGCGCAGTATGTCCAGAATGCTTTTTGTGCCTTTTGCAAATCAGCAATATGTTTAATAACTTTAAAAATCCTCATACTTTTTGCCTCATAGGAAATTTATCCTTAGTAATAATCTGCTAAAAGTGCTCTTCAGAATTCCCTGTGTCTTCATACACAGTGCCTACAATATAACATGGGTTCAGCAATATAATATGAGTTAGCTATAGCAATTATCGTCTTAAAATTCAAGAAGTTGTATCCACTGAAATATCCTACAGGGAGGACTATATCCTATCTCCATAACTCTCTAAGTAATTTAATTAGTAAAAGGAATATTAGTGAATGAAATTGAAGAGTGCAAGATATTGCTGAGGGCCAAATTCTCTTCACTGTATGGGCCCTTCTTTCATAAAGGTAAGAACAATCTGATATTCTGTAGATGCTAGTTTGAAAATATATACTAAGATCACCTCCAAAGCAAGTATGCAATCCCAGGAGTTCCACATTTCTTAAACTGTGCTACCATTACCATAATATTATATGCATGTGTGTGTATAGTTGAGTTGAGCAAGGAAGAGATTCTGTTTCATCAGTGGCTCCAATGGACAGAAGAAGGGTAAGCATGCTTGCTGATCCACTGCTGCTGTGACAGTGGATTGAAAGACATCTCCAGTCCAGACCTCCCTTCTGGGTTCCAGAAAATCCTAATTTTATTATTATTATTATTATTTGCATGTCCACAGGTATCATAAAGCAAAAGCAATATATTCCAAAAGGAATGCTCCATTTTTCTCCTCAAAGCTCAACCTCCTTCCAAATTTTTGATACATGCACCCAGATATCCAAACCAAACAGAGCTCTTCTTGTCCTTCTTCTTACTCTGACTATGTGCACCAGGCCTTCCATTCAGCCTTCTAATTGTTTATTGAATTCAAATCTAGCCTCAGAACCCCTCCCTCCCTCCCTCCCTTTCTTTCTTTCTTCTTTCTTTCTTTTTTAGATCAGATCCTCTCAGTTTCTCATGAGTTACTGCAACAATTGTGAAGTCTTTTGGTCTCCAGTTCCCAGTAGATTTCTGTAGCAGTGAAATGAGCAATTGCACGTGTTTAATTAAGCGAGAGTACCACATGTCATCACTGCCCACCAGAGGAGCACTAGATCCCAGACACAAAGGTTCAGGCTCCAGCTCTGCTTTGTTTACTTCTGAATCTCCCACAGAGACTCCATGCATGTTTGCAGAATGAATCAGGTAAGCCATATCTGACTGTGTAGGCGTGACTCACCTGGCAGGAAGGATAGTGTTCCAAACTTGAAGCTCATGGGCTGGGAAAGGAGAACACACTGCTTCTTAGAGCAGCCCTGGAGATGCTGGTGAAGGCAGATTATGTCTGCACTAATGGAGACTGCAAATCTGAGTGTCCCTTCCCCCTTTTAATTTCTGATGTACCCCGTGGTCTTTAGGAAACACTTGAAAATTATGTGGGAGGACTGCAGTTCAGCATGTCTGATCTTTTCAGAGCCTATCTGGTAACTGTCAAGGAAGCTTGGATTCCTGAGACAAAGATCTGCTCTTCCTTCCTCCTGGCCCTCTGCCCTATCTGCTTGGAGCCCTGTGCTCATCCTTCGAGGCCTTTGCTTAGCAGTACAGCATCTGCAAAGTCTTTTATTTAGTTATTTAGGAACTGGGGATTTATTTTGGTAGTGGGAATTGAACCCAGGGGCACTTAAGCACTGAGCCACTTCCCCAGCACACCCCTCCTTCCTTTTAATCATTATTTTTTATTTTGAGACAGGGTCTCATTAAGTTGTTTAGAGTCTTGCTAAGTCACTGTGTCTGCCTTTGAACATGTGATCTTCCTTCCTCAGCCTCCTGAGCTGCTGGGAGTATAGGTATGTGTGTGCCACCATGCCTGGCTGCAAATCTTTTTTAAAAGTTTGAAATTTCAAACATAAAAAGAAGTTGAAAATATAGGGGATCATCTGTATGCCTCCTCCCATACACAGCAATTGAGTTTACATTATTAGTTTTACCTACTATTTTGTGTTGAAACACATGAAATTCATTTGTAGACATTATGATATATTGCACCTAACTACATAAACATGTGGTACCTAAACATGCATCTTATATGACCATAATCCCATTATCACAACTAGAAAAATGTATCAATTCATCAAAAATATCTAACAACCAGTCTTTATTTAAATTTATCTAATATATCTTTTAAAGCCAGTTTTTCTAACCAGGATCCCATCACAGTTCATCTACTGCCTTCAACCATAATGCTGCCTTTGTCTCTTTTAGTCTGGTGCAGTTTCCCAGCCTTGGTTACACTTGTGGTGCCAACGGTGTTGTAAAAGGGATCACATTCTGGATTTGTCTCATGGTTGGTCATTTATTTATTGCTCCCTTTAAACTAGAAATTTGATTTTATCTGAATGATTCAAAGCAGGTTGGACCTCTTCCTGAGGCATTGTCCTCTATGCAGTACCCACTTCGCGTCAGGAGGCACTTGTCAGGATGTCCCTCTGATACTGAAGATAAAGGGGTGCTCCTGAGACTGTTGAGGACCACACTGTGGGTTGAAGGCTAGGATGATGAGACAAATCCCCAGGAGCAGTGGCCTGTGCATTGTTCCTCCACCCTGGTGGTCTCTTTAAGAGACTCAAGAGGAGATCCTGATCAAACCACAAAAGCAGAATGTGTGCATAAGATGAAACTGTTACTGAGGAAGACGCGAACAAACCCTTTACTCTCCAGCTTCACTTGTGCTTAGTTAATTTTAAAAAATCACTAACTTTGGAGGTTGCACAGCTGGGGAATACATTATTAGTTCCACACTCGCTTTGTTGTAGATGGGACTCTGACGTGGGGGGGTTATGGTGACAATGGTTGCCTATGTAGCTTTTCAGAGACTTGAAGGCTGCTTTTGCTGAAAACACTGACTCTCCGCTTGGGCTTGCAGGTGTCTGATGGGTGACTGGATGGCATAAGGAGGTTTGGCACCTCTGGCCCTGTGTGGAGACGTGCTGAGTGCCCATTGGATCTGGTCTGTTTTCTTCCAACACCCCTCTGTTTTCCAGAACTGACAGTAGCCCAAGGACACCAAGTTCTGCTGCCTTATGACAAGGCGCAAGTGGACCTCCCCATAGGACAAAGGTACCAACAGCAAGTGTAAGTCAAGAGCCTTTGGGACAATTTGATGGAGAAGACCTGGTGGTTCAAGTCTCCAGGAGGAAGAAGCACCTTTCGCACTGCTAATCAGTGCCAAATTATGGACTGTAGCTCATTCCAGAAAAATGAAAAAAGATCAGAAAGCTTGCACCTCACTTCGTTTGGGGAGCAGCCTGGCCTCACGTCAGTGCCATCTCCCTTCAGCCGAGCCCCAGTTAAAGCCTTGCCCGTGTGAACTTACAGTCCCAGACTCAGTCTCAAGATCCTGACTTGGGTAGCACCCCAGGGCTCGCTCTTTTTATCTTTGGAGTTAACAAGTGAACTTAAAGTTTGTTTAAGAATTGCTTCTGATCTTTGCTGGAACTTTTGTTTCTCTGGGGTTGCTGATGGTGCGTCTTCTAATTCTACCATTATTCCATATGTTAAAAACTTTTGTTACCTTGCCGACCTCCCTGCTGACTTCACTGGCTCCCTCAAGTCCTTTGGAGAGGTTCCCATGACAGCTTCACATTATCCTTGTTGCCATAACCTTGAAAATCGGTTGTGGTGCTAAAGTACGAAAGGCTTTGAGAAGAACTCGCGCACTCTGTGCAGCCTGGGGGGTCTATAAATGTTCTCATATTTGAGCTGCAAAGGAGCCAGCTAAAACAGACTCCTGGGCCACACACACACAGGTCCTAACTGAGGAGGTCAAGGGTGGCTGAATGGGAAGACAGGCTCCCTGCTCCCTCTGCTGCTGGGCAAAGGACAGAGAATGGTCTGTTATGTTGTATCACAGAGGACAAAGGCAAAGGATGTGGAGGAAAAAACAGAGGGTAAGACTATGAAGGTGAAGGAGCAGATAACTGGTAACTGACCACTCCAGACGTTAGCTTTGGAGGCATGAAAGCCCCAGCCTTCTGACCTGAAGTCACAGGCCACAGCCACTGGGCCACATGGTCCCACAACCTAGGATCTACTGATTTGCTGAAGGAAAATAATCTCATCATGAACAGTAAATGTAAGTGAAATTGTTATTGTACCAAGGAATGTCCAAATCCTAAAAAAATCTTAAAAGTCTAGTTGGAGAAAGAACTTTAAATTAATGGTCAAAATTACTGTGGAGTTTGAGTTAGAAACCACCAGTCTGGAATAGGGAGCTTCAGGCCACATTCTCCCTTGAAGACACGTTCAAGGCACCTCTTGAGATTGGCCCTTTTCTTCCTTGAGTATGTGTCTACTGTCCTAAATAAAAACCTCTCTACGCTCTGCCTTTGAACAAAGGAAGGAGAGAGTTACTGCGTGGGACAGGCTGGTTTTACCCGGGGCATGCAGGTCATCGCAGGCGTTTCCTCAGGAGACTAAGCAAGTGGAGTCTCATCTCAGCCTCCCAGGGTAGGGGTTAAAGATAATTGTGGGCTGGGTGTGCGGGAAAGGTGGGTGCCTCGTGGTGTACCAATGTCCCCATCTAATCTACTGTTGTGAGTGCTCTGGTTCAGTGTCGCAAGCTGCTTCGGACTCTGGCACGGAGTTGCTGGGTTTGATGGCAGGTCAAACGGGTTGCGAGGAGGGTGGGGATGAAGACCAAAGTCAATACGCTTCCATTGTGGTGCTGTCTCTGCTTCCTCGACTCTAGGCCTGGATTTTTATCCTGTATTCCTGCGGTCCGGACCTAAGTTACTTTCATTGCATCATCCTAACTAGTATTCAACTTTTGGTGTCACCTTACTTGGTTTGCAGGATAGGAGTCTGGCAGGGAGGTTCTGAACTCAATTTTGGTGACCGCCTTACAGCTGGTCATCAGTTGTGGGTTTGAGGTTATCTGGTACAGTGCAGGTGGCTGAGTTACGTCACTATGTGACTTGCGTTTGGGTGCTTGCACTGTGTACTAGTCTATTTCTCTGTCCACTCCGGACACCTACCCTTAGATCGAAGGGGTTGCAGATGTTTGCGGCTGGACGTGGGGGGAACGTGGGCGGCTCACAGAGCATCAGTGTCCTGGTCTAACCTACCCTCGGACCTGTTGTCCACGGTCGCCTAAGAGCCAGAGAGGAAGAGCAGGTGGGTCTAGAGGGCACGTTCTGGAGGTACGCGCGGTGGTTAGTTAGGTTTCCCGCGGTTTCTACAGGGAAGTATCGGGTCTCTGGGCTCCAGCGGGGATTTTCAAACCTTCCCAGTACCTTCATCATCAGCGGGGTTAGGTAAGACACGCGCTCCTGGCCCCCCATCCAGCTTCTGGTTCTGTAGGTCTGGGATGCGGCCCAAATTTACATTTCTAATACCGTACTGCTGGGCCCTGGGGAGACTTTCCTAGAGCCGCTGGGCGTGCAGCGAGCGTTAGCGTCTCGGTCCGGCTGTGGGCAGCATGACCCGTTCGCACCGCGGAGGCGAGGGTCTGGGGAGGCTCGGCGAGCGCAGCGGCGGTGCGGGGCTCGCAGGAGTCGGGGTGCAGCCTCCCCAGACGCCGCGCACTGCCGCTCACGCAAACCGAAACCCAAGGGGTCCGCGAGCTTTCTCCGGGCAGGGCAGTCTTGTCGGATGGGAACCGCAGTCTTCCGCCAGCGGGCATTTGGGTTCCGACCCTGAATATCCCACATCCCAGTGACCCCAACGAAATCTTCTCGAAGCTGTGCGTACAGGGGAACAAGAAGATCCAACCGAATACAGATAAGGAAGGTTGCGGGAATCATTTAGGATCCTTAATTAAGAAGAAAGAGCCCTCCGCCCGTGACCTCGTGGCGCAACGGTAGCGCGTCTGACTCCAGATCAGAAGGTTGCGTGTTCAAATCACGTCGGGGTCAAATTCCCGTCGGTTTTGTGAACTTGACCCCTCGCAGCTGCTCGATTCTCAGCTCCACCCTCACGTCCAGATCAGCACACTCCACTCCCTGCTGAGCGCTCTTCCTCTCCATCTCCACATCTCCTTCCCTCTGTTATCCATTTTCTGGGGTATGGACCCAAATCTCCTTCCTGTCTCCCCAAAGCTCTCATTCAACTAGTACAGTGTCGTTTTTCTTAACAAACTTTTTATTGCTTTTGATTAACCGTAACTGTATTCTCACGTGGAGAACAATGTAATGTTTTGATATTATTTTTGTTTTAAAATGCAAATCTTAATGACATTACATGCAAATATCCTGACAGGCAGCTGTGACTGTGGCCCTGCCCTGTCACTCTGGCCTTCCTCCAGCCCTCAGTTCCTTTGGCTTCTCTCAACACAGGGCCTGCCATTTCCTGAGCTGCAGGATTCAGACAATCGTCTTTCAGCATGCTTTCTTGGGTCTCTGGGCAAGGCCCTCCATTTCTGTGCTGCCTGAACTTTGCTTTCCACTCACTCACATTCCCCCAAATTGTCTACACTATGGAAATGCACTATCCGATTCTTACCCACTGTATGTTAGGACTGCATGCTCAGTAAGGAATGGACAAGGCTGTGCATTTTATTGCTACCCCTAGTGTCTAGAGCGGTGTCTGGGACACAAAAGGCACTCAATAGCTGTGGAGGAAGAAGAGGGCATACTATACTATGGGATTGCTAAACACCCTTAGAAAACTAGCAGAGTGGGTAGTACAGGGGTGGGGTGCAGCTCAGTGGCAGATGGCTTCGCTAGCATACCTGATGCTCTGGGTGTGCTCCCATGTGCACGCGTGCGCACACACACACACACACACACAAAGACAGCATGGTGTAATGGTAGTGTGCTGAGCCTGGTGACTCAGGGGGCAAGTGGAAACCCACTTCTACACAACTTCTTCTCTTTTCTTTTTCTTGAAATGGACCTATGCAATGGAAGCCAGAGACTAGTTGCCTTACTAAGAATGCACTCAATTATGCTACTTTTACATCACTTGGAAAGATATATTTGTGACATTTCTTGGCCCTGTCTTTTGCCTCATAAAGAATGAGAAAAAAATTTTTGTATCCCCAAATGGGTAAACAGGATAGCTGTCATTGAAGAAAAAAATCAAGTGGGCATTTTTTACTTTTACTGTATTTCTAAAACATATGAATGAAGTTAGAGTTCTCTGCTAAAATTATACATGGTTATTGGATAATGATTATTTTCTAACTAAATAATGCAAATTTTAATTTTTAATTTAAAATCATTTAATTATTTAATTTTCTACTTAAATAATGCAAAAATAAATAATGTTTTGTTGCATTGCTTATTTTCTAGCATGAACCCTCCCCCATGTACACCATGTCCAGGCACCTGCCAACCTCCATCATGGACTTCTGGACTTCTCTGATGCCCGAGATGCCCAGATTCCATTAAGCCCAAGATGGTGGTGGAAATATGACCCTTTGTGCAGATGCCTCCCAACTTCTACTGAGGTCGCCCAGACGGACCCTCTGGAGAGTTTCTCTGACTACCACAGCCAATGACCACCATAAGCCTGAAGAAGCCAGAATGGTCATTGCCCTTTTCTCCCCTGGCAGTAGTCAAGGATCTCTTCAGAGGGGAAATTGAGGCAGGAGATAGATCATCTGTAGACAGATAGAAATGGGGACCTCAGAGAATGGGATCCAATTACCCCAGAGTAAAATGCCAGGCTAATACCTTTGTTTCTGACTGCCTAACCTGAAGGCCCCATTCATGCTTGGATGCCCAGTTCCTATCCTTGGCAGGAGCACCCTAACCAAATTCAACACCTCCATTCATTTTAATTCCCACTGTAGTTTCTCATGCTCCTCTGCCTCCACTGTCCTCTTATGCTGAACAGCAGCTTGTCCTCACCCACTAACCTCCCTATCAGCTCTCCTCCCTGAGGTGTCAGTCACAGTGTGAAACACCTCCAGGCCCACTATGGCCACCCGCTACATTCCCATTAAAATTTCCTAACAAAACCTGCAGCTAAAACAAGTGGTCTCCTATCACCTTTCTGGCTGTCTCAACTATAACCAGTGAATCTTCTTCCTGTGCAGAATTAACACACTCATTTACCCACTAACTGGACAGGAGCTTGCCTAGCTCCTTTCCTCTTCCCAATTCTTTGTATATTTATCAGCCTTGCTGCTGGGCCCTCCCTGTTTTGGCTCTTTGCCTCCTTTTCACAGAGGACCATCAATGCCAGTACTGATCAGAGGGTCAGAATATCCTCCTGCGGAGCTCTAATAGAATCAATACCAATGCCTACAGAAGTCCTCAATGATGCCCCCTCTCAGCAGGAAGTAAGTTAAGAGAGAACGTTGCCTTTTATGAAATAAAAAGAAAAAGGTAGGAATGTTAGGTAGAACTTGACCTAGGCAATGCCATTTTGAATCTTATCCTTCATCTTAGAAACAAGAACCACTAATCCCCCAAACCCCAACCCACCTAAACCCCAAACCTTACTCCACGTCAGGCAAACTCCTCCCTGGCCACTCCCTAGGACTGTGCTAATCTTCTCCTCCCTCACAGCCTACACATCTGCCTAGGCTATAAGTGGGTCCTAGTCCCCACTGGGCCCTGCTCTGTGCCACTCCACTCTGTTTCCTTCACTCGCTTTCCCCTCACAATCTTGCTCCAGCTTGCACTGACAGAACTCCTATGTGCCTGTGTCATAACCTCCTCTTTTGATAAGGACGAGAGTCACTGGGTTAGGGCCACTCACAGACCACATTTTACCAGAGTTGCTGAAAGTTAGGACTTTGACCATAACTTGGGGAGTGGGGAACTTGGTTCCTGACCACAGTTAGGTTGGTTACTGCTCAGGGGTAGGGTGAGGCGAAGGTGTTCATTACACATTAGGTGTGGTGCTCATCTCTCTCTAGGTTCAATGCAATTCCTCCATTTTCCAGAAAAGCTGAAGGTCGCCACAAATACCTTACTCAAGGTCACATTCTAAAAAAGGAACAAACTAATGAGAACTTGAGTTCACCTAACATCAGATCATGTGAATTTAGAAGCTATGGACTGAAAGGAAAAAATCAAATCAAATCAAATCAAAGCTTTCGTACAACGACATAACAAACTTGTGTTTTATTTAATTCAATAATTAATGATTAACCTATGAAGTCCCAAGTTATCAATTCTGTGAATATTTAATCGACAAAGATGCATTATAATATGTTGGAAATCGTAATCAAAATCTGCAGCTTATATGTCCTTTGTCCTCAGCTACAATGAAAATACAGGTGAGCCTATGAATGGGACACTGGGACAACAGTATTTACACACACATGCTGTTCTATAACAGGATATCAGACACAAATCATATGATTCACAAGTGACTTTCATAAGCTGTTCGATTATTGGTGGAAAGGAGCAAAACTCTTCAAACAGGTTTACATGTCTGACAATGTGTTCTCGGTTTCCCACGGCCACGCTTGGGCTGGCATCCTTGTTTTTGCCATTTGAAAAGAATGTGGTTTCTCATGTCAAATCTGGCATTGTCCTGGGCAGTGGCAGGTCTAGGAGTATTACCCTCCCTTCCTCCTGATGACCACACAAGCACATGCTGCCCTCGAAGCCCAACACATTTCTCAGACCTTCTTGTCTTTGATCACAAACTTGTGGGTAATCCGTGCATCGACAATACCCATGTCCATCTTTTGAGCAAGCAAAGGCCAACACTACTGTTTTTTCCTAACAGAAATGGAATGTTTGGACACCACCCCTGAAATGGGAACAGGCCTCACTGCCTTGCTGGGGCACATTCTTTAAACATTTTACAATGAGAATTTCGTTATTGTATGGAATCTGTAATCATTTAACCTTCGTGCTTGTTTTCCTATCAATGTCAGTGGTTTTGAAGGACACTTGATCTCTGTTTTCCCCGTGGCTCCTGTAGCTTGCAATCCAATATTTCAAAGGTGTATCAGTGAGTCATAAACAGCGAACACATTGTCAAACAAAAAACTGATGGTGGAGTCTACCACTTCAAGCATTGTAGAACCACTGTATCCTCAAGGAAGAAAAGGAAAAGGAATTTTGAGTAGCAACCAGAAATAGCCACCTGTGTATCCGTGATGCTTTTGATTTATCCTTATGACAACATTAGGCGTAAAATGTTGCTTACTCGTGTATCTGGCTCGCTATAACACTGTTTGTCAAGGGAGTACACTAGCTGGGGCAGCAAAGAATGGCACCCTGAAGAGAAGCAGTGTTGAGAGGGGGAGTTTGAAGGGAGTGCAAAGAAGGAGCTATTTATAAAGTGTAGACAGGATTGTGGGAGCTCAGCAGATAGGAACACCATCAGCAGGTGGCAATTATTACCCACTTGGCTGTCCACCACTAACAAACCAGCAAAAGCTGAGGCAGCAGACAACCGTGGCTCTGGGCAGGGCCTTAGCCCCAGCTTATCTGCAGCCTGTGACATGGGACCTGGGAGAACAAACAGCCTGGGCTCTCATCTCCTTTCTGGTTGAGCTTTTCATTGGGCAAGTCCAATAGGAAACCAGGGGAAAAACAGAGGCCTGTTGATTCGGTCCTTAGAGGTCTGTCTCTTAGGACTCCCAGGGCAGGGTAGAGAATTTCCATGCACAGAGAATTTCCATGTATAGAGAATTTCCATGCACAGAGAGTGATGAGGGCAGGGGCTTGTTATGCCTTTAGCTGGGAACATTCAGGCAATCCACACTGCTCATTGCCATCTAGTAGGTACTGTCCCCTGTCCTACTTATGGGGCAGCTATTTTTCTATCATTGATAATTTTAAAAGCTGTTTCTTGAAATAAAATGACAACCTAGTACCAGAAAATAATTTCATGAATGCATTTCTTATATCACCTCAGTGAAGTACATAATATTTTGTTCAGTTGAAATTTTAGTACAGAAGGATATGGTATTACCAGAAGCCACTCATCCAGGCAGCAAGCCCCCTACTCACTGTTTCAAAATCTACAGGCTCAGGCCTTCATTGGAATGTATTGCCTTGGACCCTTATCAGAGGACCCCACCCACTGAAAAAACGCAGTCTAATAGCCACTCTACTGAAAAACCCAGTTTAACAGGAAAAATTCCTGCTGCTATCTCCCCCACTCAGCCCATAAAAGTTAACCTATCCGAAAGCCAAGTGGCCGTTTTCCTTTTGGAAAGTGTGTCCCTGCAACTATTTCAATAAATCTGCCTGATCTGTTGAGGTCTGATTCCTCTCTTTCTGT
This sequence comes from Aplodontia rufa, assembly GCA_004027875.1. Lineage (NCBI taxonomy): Eukaryota > Metazoa > Chordata > Mammalia > Rodentia > Aplodontiidae > Aplodontia > Aplodontia rufa. Next base: position 27,095 of record PVKS010014509.1, on the reverse strand, counting down.
GCCTCGTACCCTCCCTTTCACCTTTTCCCTTCAAGTACGAGCAACTTTCACCACAAAGTCTATGCCACTTTTGCAAAGAATCTAAAAATATTTTCTAGTGATCTAATCACTCACCTATTATTTTTCTCAAATGAACAGGCCTCTAAACACATGATAATTACTTCAAAGTTACAATAAGTTGTATATTTGTTTTTCAACTTAAGTTTATACAGGTGTTTCACATCTGGGATGATGGGACAAAATGAATTATTCACAGGCTATTGTCACCAATTCAAAGAACTAATAAAACACACACAGGCAATTGGGAATGTTGAATGAAGGTATAATAACACAAGGTCCTTTGTTTCCCACAGGATGACAATTGCTTGCATTCCATTTGACACAGCTTATTTGTATTTCTATGGAAAAGAGTAGTTTGCATAACTATATATTTTTTTATAACTTAGAGTTGTAAAGGAGCTCAAGGAAATAAAGGGTATAGTTTCCCAGAGAATGAAATAACCTAGAAATGTGTGCTGGACTATGCACACAGTAATTTTTGTTTTGGTCCATTTCAAAATCTTTCATGATTTTTTTTTTCTATATCAAAGTGACAACCTATGGAATGGGAGAAAAATTTTGCTAGCTACTTTCTGACAGAGGATTCATATCCAGAATATATAAAGAACTAAAAAAACTTACCACAAAAAACAAACAACAAGTAAAGCTACCAATAAATGGGCAAATGAACTAAACAGACATTTTTCAAAAGAAGACATATAAATAAATAGTTAACAAACATGTGAAAAATTGTTCAACATCATTAGCAATTAGGGAAACACAAATCTAAACTACACTAAGATTTCATTTCATTCCAGTCAGAAGGGCAATTTTAAAGAATATAAATAGTAAGTATTGGTGAAAATTTGGTGTGGAAGGGGAAGGTACACTCATATGTTGTTGGTGGGACTGAAAATTAGAGCAACCACTCTGGGAAGCAGTGTGGATATTCCTCAAGAAACTAGGGATGGAAGCACCATATGAACCAGGTGGCCCATGCCTTGGTAATTACCCAAAAGAACTAAAACCAACATAGAACGGAATACAGCCATTACAATGTTTATAGCGCACAATTCACTATCGCCACACTATGGAACTGGCCTAGGTGCTCATCAATGGATGAATGGATAAAGAAAACGGATACACAGTGGAATTATATTCAGCCACAAAGAAAAATGAAATTATGGCATTTGCAGGAAAATGGATGAAATAACTCAGAAGGTTAAGGGTTTTATGTTTCTCTCATATGTGAAAGCTGGAGAGGGAGAGGAAAAAAAAGAAAGTTGTGTGTGTGTGTTTGGGAAGTCCCATGAAAACTGAAGGGAGAGTAGAGCAGAGAGGGGGTGAGGAGGCAGGAGAGGAAATACTGGGGAATGATATTGGCCAATTATATTGTTATATCACAATATGAATATATAACAACAAATCCCACCATCACATACAACTGTATCGCACCAATACAGATATGGAGACAGATAAGTGGAAAATGATTATTATTTGTCATTGCTGGATATTTGCAACATGACACAGATTGACATGTAGGAATCACCTTTTTTTTGTACATTTATTCACATACAGGCAAAAAGGCACAAATTCTACTAAATACTTGAACAAAGAAATACAGCTGTCCTCAACTAGTTTTATAAATAGTTTAAAAAAGGGGATAGAAATAAATACAGGATAGGGCCTTGTAATATAAAATAGTCATCTCTACATGTACTTTGTTTAATTTCTGATTTTTAACTCTTCATGCACTTTTTTTTTTTTTGCTTGATTTCAGCTGAATGGACACCAAGCTAGGCACATAGTGAAAAATCCTCTGCACAAGGTTATAAATGTGATGACAAATTTGTTCATTTCAAAATAATTAAGATTTGTACACAACACATAAACCCTTCATTTAGATTTTGTGTTTATAATCTAACAGATGACATTCCAGGCAACTTTACAGAAGTTTAACTAGCCAACATTTTGACATAATATATTGATCATAATCAAAGATATTTCTTGGTCAGGATGCGCAAGGAAAGATATAAAGAAAAGAAAAGAAAAGAAAAGAAAAAGAAAAGAAAAGAAAAGAAAGCAAATAGCCCCATGCTAACAATGTGAGTGGGTACTTGGGCTGGTTGCTGCTTAGGGCCACCTCATAGAGTTACCAGCCTGACATGCGACTAACTTACTAAGCTATCATTGTATTGTCAGAGAAACCGTGCTCTATACCATTTGTGTTTCAAAGCAAGAATAAAAAGTGTGGGTTCTTTATTTTGTGTGTGTGTGCATTTTGGTTTTGTAGGAATCACCTTTTTAAAAATAAACTCAGCCAATTCATCAGCCTTTATCATAATCTGGATGAAATATCCCTCAGGATTACCTACTCCCTTTTCCTCTGATGGCTCACTGGACACGTCTTAAAAATGGCAAGAGACCTTTCATTTCAAGTGAGTGCAGTGAGGGGACCTTGGTACATACCTGCAGGTGCCTCCAGTTCTTTTATTTTTTCCTTGTGGTGCTAGGGATCAAGTCCTGGACCTCACGCAAGCCAGCAAGGCCTCCACCACTGAGCTACACCCCAGCCCAGCACAAATCCAAATAACGGCCTTCAAGAGATGGAGCCCAATGCCTCTCCCTTGAGTGTCCAGCGAACAGAACAAAGAAGTCACACTAAGTCCTGTGAGGCGTCTGCCTCCTCCTGGGTGCCTCCCTTGGATCATTGGATCTATAGCAAGTCCCCTGCCCTTTCAGGACTCGGCTATTGGAGGCCCAAGTAGAGAACACTGAGGCTTCTGTCCAGCAGCCCAGGGACAGAGCTAGGAAAGCCTGCAGCCCCAGCTCCAGAAGACCTCCGCTCCAACAGCGGCTCCTCTCTACGCAGGCAGGCCACCCCTGAGTTCCTGGCCCACAGGAGCGGTAAATGGTCCTGTTTTAAGGTATTAGGTTAAAAAAAAATATTAAGTTTTAGGACAATTTGTTACACAGTCACAGACAACACAATGCATGTTTTTTGTTTGTTTTTAAACAACTGGGTTTAAGAAAAACCCTAGAAGCTAGGAGTGTGCAGTCATCTACGCACTCAAAGAAAGCTTACATAGGAAGCATTGGTGGTTCAGTGGTAGAATTCTCGCCTGCCACGCGGGAGGCCCGGGTTCGATTCCCGGCCAATGCACTAACTAGCTTTTTTTTTTTTTTTTCAGTCCGGGTTGGATATTTTCTGCGAAATCAGAAATAGCAGTTGCTGAACAACAGTCTTTCCTCTCGGACTGACGGCCCAGCGGTACTTGCAGGTCTTCGTTTTTAAGTCCCTGCGGTAGCCGGAAGCGTGCCTGCGCCCTCCGCGCTGCGCCACCTCGCTGAGCCCACCTAGGCACGGTGCAGAGCGGATGCAGGGACCCTGTGGACCCAGGGCCGCCGCTTCCGCAGCCTTGAGCACTTGCTCTCAGCGACTCATCGGCGAGCAGAGTGGCGCAGCGGAAGCGTGCTGGGCCCATAACCCAGAGGTCGATGGATCGAAACCATCCTCTGCTATCTGATACATCATTTTGACCGAAGCCCAGGCTTTAGGAGACAGGGCAGCGTAAGGGGTTTCTGCTGGTTCCACAGTATTTTGGGGGCCAGGCGCCACGGTGAAGAACAATTGTCAGGGCAGACTGTTGGGAGAACCTGCTGCAGTCCTCGGAGCGGCGAGTCTACTATGGAGGCTCCGGTACTGGAGACCCTGCGCTCCTGGGGTTGGGCCTGCGACCCTCCGCCCCAGTCCCCGTCTTCAGAAAGTCGTTTTGGCAGCGGTGATAGCTGCGATCCGTTCTTAACGTTCCCGCGCTCCAGCTTGAGACAGCGCGGGCTGAAAAGATACTACTCCTCATGGGAATATGGCAAGACCCGGGCAGGCGTGTAGTCGTGGCCGAGTGGTTAAGGCGATGGACTTGAAATCCATTGGGGTCTCCCCGCGCAGGTTCGAATCCTGCCGACTACGCAGGAGCGTTTTCTTTGCAGGTGCGATTGTGGGAGTTGCTCCTCTATCGTTTTCTGCAGGTACGCGGAAGCGGGAGCTTATTCCTTTCCCATTTTGAGACGCAGAGAAACAGCCTGTTGTTGCCCCGCAAACCGCCTGAAAACCCGGGTAGCTGCTAAGAGGGCGGCTGCTCTTTTAATTGCTGCGTCCTTACGCGGAATTAGTGACTTCTTTAGGTCGGTTCTGTGTGTCTACCAAACCTCGCTGTTCTTCCAAGAACTCGGGTGCACATACCGCGTGGCTCCTGTGTGCTGAGCGCTTGTGACCTTTTGGGGACCAACATCGCAGACAGGTGTTTCCCGCCTTCTGGACCCTCGTATCCTGCTTTCCGAGGCCCGGGTTGCCGAGGCAATGCCAGGGGTTTTCAGGACCGTGTTTCTATGTTCCCTGTCTTTTCTTTAAAAGCTCGTTTGCTATCTAAAACTCACACAAATGGTTGATTTACACGAATAGTCGTGAAATAAATATCATCGAGCTAGTAGGAAACGCAGATAAGGAAAAGAAGGAAGTAGAAATATTTAGATAGGAAAATTGTCAGTAAATCACAGACATTTCGTATTTAGTTTTTTTCTGCTTGGGTTGTCCCTACGCCCAGGCGTCCTAAGAGATTTCTCAGTGCCAGCAGTTTCCTTTACAAACCCGCAGGCAGACAAACTTTCACTGCCCAGGGTACGAATTTAGCGAGTGCACAGTTCTGATTTTGCGAGTACCATCCGTGCTCAGACTCTCAGTCCGCAAGGCCCGGGCAATTGGGTTGCTTTTTTGGAATCCCGGAACTTGTACCTATTTTTGCAGAATCAAGAACATTAATCAAAATTAATTTGACATTCTGCACACTTGCTGTCAAAAATTTGCTAGGGAAGAACGCTTTTGCGGGCCCCATGGTGTAATGGTTAGCACTCTGGACTTTGAATCCAGCGATCCGAGTTCAAATCTCGGTGGGACCTAACAGCAATTTTAGTGCTCTTAGCCCACCCCAGAGACCGGCAGAGCATCCTGTCTATGCAAGCAAATGAGACCCCAGACTGAGCTTTTGTGCACTTCGCTCCCACGCGCATCTGCAGAGCATCTGCTTGCAATTTCACTTGGATTCCACAACTAATTCTGCCTCTCCTCTTTTGTGGGACGTCAGAGGTCCCCAGATCCTACTCAGCGGAATTATCACCCAGGTCGTAGGGATGGATCTTTCACATCCTGGACCTGAACTCCTGTTTTTGGCGACTACTCAGTGGTTCCAGTTCAATGAACTTCTAATACCAACTTGGTCCTGGGAAATTAGTAGCGCACGGGAGCTTCTCCGAGCCTCTGTTGCCTGGAATGCATGAGATAATCTGTTCATATTCACTAAATTAACTATGATTCTCTAAAATATGATCAGAATAACACACTTCGCAATACATTTGTACAGACAGCCCAGGAAGGATTTCACGGGAGTGGCCCCATGGTGTAATGGTTAGCACTCTGGACTTTGAATCCAGCGATCCGAGTTCAAATCTCGGTGGGACCTGTTGTGATTTTGGTTAACCTGTCTTTCCTTGTTTATCTGTAAATTCCAGTCTGTAGGCTCCATACTTGCCTTCTCTTCTGCATAAGAGCATCCTAGAAACTCAACACTTCCATTTCTGGCAAGTTGCTTCTGGGATCTGAGTTCTTAATGAATGGTTCATGGGTCAGAGGCCTCTCCCAAGACTCTTCTTTGGATTCCCTCCTGAACGTGTTTTCAGATGTAAGACTACGTAAGAATTGTAGTAGTAAACTCACACATAAGGACTCCATGGTTTGACGGTTGGTCCCTGGACTCAGGATCCAGAAAGTTGAATTCTGTCTTTTGGGGACCTCCCCCAAATCAGCGCATTTTCCAGACCTACACACCTGGCCGCAAGCGCTGCCCATTACTTTCCTTATATCATCGTGAGTTCTCTGGCCTGGTGAAAAAAGTCTCTACCTACCTCTGGATTTCTAGCCCAGCCCCTCTTTGAAACTTGATGTCCCTTTTTGCCTTTTTGCCCTGAGTTCCTCAGATTCTGTTAAGTTAGACTCTGCCCAGATAATTGTTTATGCTTTAGAGTCTTCTATTTCAGTTTTTTCCTTTCCTGGAGACTACTGGCCTCTAAGTACCCACATGGCCCTGGAAAAGTCCCAACTGCAGTAGCTACACAGTGCTAAGCATCTCAGAGTTTCTACTGACGGTACCCAATGTGGGCTCCATCCAACACCTTAGGTTCATGTGCTGTCCACAGATCTGGAGGATGAACTGTTCTATTAAAGTACATATAATAAGATAAAACGGCTCATATTTTAATGGCTAGCACCTGGATTCCAAATCCTAGTGGACCTGGATCAATTCTGGAGATCTTGCCCTTAAGTTTGCCCAAACCAGGAGGACCCCTGGTATGCACAGACGCCGCTTCAGACTGGCATCATCAGCTGGAGCCACACTCAGCTCCTGCTCTTCCCTCCAGCTATTGAAAGTTGTCTGTCCCTGCACCCTCAAGTCCCCCTAGAATCTCTCCTGCTCATGCCTATTGGCTGTGTTGCTGACTCCAGTCCATCAGGTCAAAAGTTAGTTATGTGTGGGGCGATTAAGTGTCCCTGGTTTAGAAGCCCCACCTGTGACTCATTTATTCTCTGGAGCTTTGTAGGTTAACTCTGGATACAAGTAGACAGGAAAATGACAGTAGGAAACCCCAGGGATCACAGCCACCTGAGGCTTGCATGGTCTCTACACCAGGACTCCACTATTGCTCCTTAAATAGATTTTTATGGCAGAAACATTTTAAAGATCCACTGAGCGGATGCAAGAGTAGGGGCGGTTTCCTCTGAAGGCTTGTCCTGCACAGGTTCCAACATGTGACATTTAACATTCCAGACTCCAAATATGGCAATCCCCAATTCCTTCTGTAGACTCTGCACTCTGAAACATTCTGGGGTGATCTCAATGACAGCAAAGGAGCCCCAGAGTTCCTCTGGCCTGTAGAATTTGTTCTAGAAAAGGCCCTCTAAACTCCCCCTGCCTACCTCAGCCATGGATGAGGTCCTGTTTGGGCCACTATTCAGCCTACCACAGCTTCTGTTGGTCACTGGATGACCCCTAGATTAAATCTAAAGCAGTGAGTAGCAGGTTAGCTGGCTCCTCTTCCTCAGGGCTCTCCTAGTCTGTAGTCATGGTGTTCACTGGCTGCAGCCACATCCAACCTCAGCTGGGGAAGGGTCCACTTTCAAAATTGTGCTCCACGGCAGGATTTAATTCCTTACAGGTTCTTTGAGAACTTTAGCTACTTGGTGGCTGTTGACTGCAGCTCATCTTCAGTTCCTTTAAAACCTGACCAGCATGGCAAGTCACTGTCCCAAAGCGCATAAGTCTGCGGGTTGGGTGGGAGCCGCAGTCTTTCCTAGCCTGTTAAAGTGGCATCACATTTCCAGCCTTCTTTAGGTCCCAGCCACACTAACAGGAAGGAATTGTACAGGGAGTGAGATCTCACGCTGGGTTCTGAACATCGTAGAGTCCAGATGACCACCTTGTAGGTGCATCCTGTTGCTTAGTCAAGGAGCGCTGCCTAGAGTCTGATTGCCGGGACTCCAGTGGGAAGATTCTCCCTTTGCCTCAACTTTCCCCCGCTTTATAATTAAGTCAGCATTGGAGAGTTTGACTTTTGCTCTTCTAATATCAATTCTGGACAAGTGAAGCAGAATCCCCAGTGATGAGGTCCTGACATGCATATTTCTAAAAAATCTCCCACGCGTTAAAATGTGCGGTGTGGAGTACGAACCCCTGACCATCTCATCCCAGCTCTCCCCACTCTGAGCCTTTTGATTTTTAAATTTCTACATTTCTATATCACCATGGAAGGAATCTTGTGTGTGGTGCAAACTGCTGTCCTTAGAACAGTGCCTGGCACTGATGACATGATCACTGAATGTCTGTTAAAAGACTGAAAGAGTAAAAGAACCAATGCAGTTCTGCTTATCAAGCTTGTGACTCCTAATCCCAACACCAAGTGTGTTTTTTTTTGATTTGCCACTTAAGCTTTAAGAACTGCAGCTTTGTATAATTTACCTTGATAGGTTCTGACAGATTGACAGTTAATAGAGTTAATAGGTATTAATTGCCTTTTGCTCTCTCCTGACAATATTCCACATTACATTTGTATTTTTCCTTCATTCTCACTTTCCTGTTCATTTTATGTTATGTCATGCTATCACACACTCACACATGTTTTTTAATAATCATATTGAGCATAAATGAGAATGAGAAAAGCAGTCCCTGGCGTCCAGGAATCAGCCTGACGGTTGAGGCCTGGGTGTTTTAGGAACTGGATGGGTGTTCACTGATAGGCCGTGGGTTTTGTTGAACTTGAACAACGTCACAGAACACCTGCAGTAGGCTGACCTTATGGATCGTGGTGAAATGAGATAGAGGTAACTAAACAACAACAAAGTGCTGCATAATTTCTACAAAGCACAGACAATAAAACAGTCATTGTGCAACCCACAATACCAAACTTCACCTCCCCGATTAATATGAGACTTCAGTCTAGTCTGCCTTCTAGATAGATTTATTCAGGTCCTAATTCCTGATTTTTGCCCCTCTTCCTGAAAGCATCCAATGCAGAGCAAGGTCCTTGTCTTGCATCCTCCCCCAGACCACCAGACCCAAGCACAAGGGCTCTTAAAACGCCTCTTTCCTAGGATCCCCCGAGGTTTTCCAAGGTGTGCATTCTTCCCAGTTACAGCAGCAACAAAGCAAACTCATCCAACCGCTGTGCATTCCTGGTGGTCTTCGACTGGAGGGCATAGAAATACACAATAACACAAAATGCAATGGCATGTGATTTTCAGTCCTGTTCACCGGTGCAAAATAAACGTTCCAAATCCCCTCAGTTAGCTCAGCAATTCTGCAGGATAAAGTGCAGAATCTTTGGTGTGATTCAGCGCCAGCCACAATTTGACCTTAAAGACTGGCTCCCGGCTCTTCACCACTTAACACCTGGGCTTCTCAGGTGATGGTCATTTCCTCCCGCACCAAAGGCATGTGGCAGCTTCCCTCTGAGACTCCTATCTAGGAACTTCCAAGTGTGCAAAAAGAACTGCTTCAATCACGGTGTTAATAAATGCAGCCATGCAGAAATTACAAAATCCGATGAAAAGCAGTAGAGGTCAGAAACTCCTTTCTTCATTAGCGTCTCCATCCTCCTGTAGGAAGTGGACTTGAGTCTTTACTGCGGTCCACCTCTCCTGCTTGTCTACTCTTTAGGTTTTTTTCCCTTTTATCAAGAGGGCGATTTATGGAGAGCAAAGACATTGTTTGCATGGAGGAAATCATAGGATGAAACGATAGAAATTGCGAAATGAAACTTGGCTTTGTTAAAACTGTAAAGGTGAAAACAGAAAAGAAAAGGTACAGACCATAAGGAAATATGATACCTGAGCGCCACCGAGCAGGTGACGAGGTGGCCGAGTGGTTAAGGCGATGGACTGCTAATCCATTGTGCTCTGCACGCGTGGGTTCGAATCCCACCCTCGTCGCTCGCCCGGCGCTGAGCTTCTTTTTCTTTTTTCTTTTTTTTTATGCCTGCTGGACCCCACTGGGGCCATTTGAATCCTTGTTCCCTCCGTCAGGCACACGTCCGTCAATTTATGCAGCATTTGGAGCTCAAGTGTTGCCGCCTTCCCCTTGTGATCCTCTTCCCTGGCGGGACAGGGTTCAGGCAGCCTGGAAGGTTTCCCCAGACCCCTGGGCCCCTTCCCACTGGTCGGAATCTTTGGGGGAGGTGTCCTAGGGCTGCACCCCGACTTTTGTCACGGGTCCCCTGGGTTGAGAGCCACTCGCTGTCCACCAGACCTTAGTCGCTGCAGATTTTATGTCCGCCTGTTAAATCCCACGCACTTATTCCCACCGGATCACCCCTTCGCCCTAGCAGCTTCCCGGGACCCGGCCACACGCTCTACGCCTGCGCACGTCGGTCCTCTCTGCTGCCTTGCTTTTTGCAAAACGCTTTTGCAAAACTCACGTGGAGTGCACCACTTCCCGCAAGTCTCCACCGTGTGTTTTAGTGGAATTGATTTTAATTGCGGATTTTTCCCAAGCAGCCCAGCTTCCACTGATTTCTCCCTTCTTCGGTCATCTTGGACCACTTACAACTTAATTTTAGCACACAATCTCAGACGCTTTCGCTTTCTAGTGCACTATAACAAGGAGTGAAATAGCAAAATGTGCAGGGACCATGAGGATAATCTCTCTGAAGAATTTCTCCTTTATCCTGGTCACTTTTACGAAAGGAATGAGGCAAAGACCAGCCAAACCAATGCTAAGAAAACCCTCATGTAACTAATTTTTCCTTATTAGGATTTGTGGGAACCAAGGTTGTTTTAGATCCAGTGCTTAAGGTGACACTCTTTCCAACAGGTTCCAACCCTGAGACTTCTGACAGTAAAATTTCTGAAAAATACGTCATAAAAGTGTGTTTTTCCCAAAGCCTCATGAGGACTGAACCCTGAAAAGTGTGGATTTTAAGGCAATATCTGGTTTTGAATTTTATCTTTGGCATATGTGGTTCAAAGATGATTTCCATACCTTGACCCATTTTCTTTTGGAAATAAACACGTGATAGTTGATTATTCGTATTGAAGGGCAACAGGGAGCTTGGGGAATTGGTGGATATGCGCTGTATATTTCACCTCTTCTTCAACAAAGCACCAGAGACATTTGATGCTGTCCACCTGAGCAGTCTGACCCTGTCCTTCTGCCTCAATGATTCTCTTTCCTTGAGAACAAGGTACAGGGGCCATCCTTCTGTATTCTGTTCTCTTCCACTGTACGCATTGTAGACATTCAACAAATATTTACAAATGTAACACAGGGAGTGTGTGTGTGTGTGTGTGTGTGCAGGGAGGGAAGGGATTGGAATTTTTGTCTAGGTGGAGTGTACCCAGGGTATTTGTCACTCCTTATAATATATGTCAAAGGGTGATTTTGAATGTGTCTGTATCTTGTAGTGTTACAAAGTGGAGATGTAGACTCAGGGCAATTTTTCTGCCTCTGGACCTCACCTCTTTGAAAACCAAAGGGCTTGTTTTCCCTTTCTACTAAAGAGTCTTTAATACATTAACTAAGAAAGAGCTGAGCTTCATACTTCTCTCTTTACAATATGTCCAGAAGCAGATAATTTCTCACTGAGGCAGAAGAAAGGGATAAATTAGGCAGGAAACTTGGGCTTCTTCAAGGTCAGGTCTCTGTGAAGCAGGGCGGAGAAGATACAGACACAAGCCAGGCCTCATCAAGGTCAAGCTGACTCCTGCCTAAGCAGAAACATACTAATGTGAGACATCTGCTGTCTGCCACACAGCCCCCATCAGAAAAGAGGACACGATACCCTGAGTGGGCCAAAGAGTGCCTGAAGAGCTGGTGGACACAGTGCCTCACCTGGGTTGGGTAGGGGGCTAGCTTCCTTGACTCGTAGATCCAGGCAGACCCTAGACAATAGCCACTGTCTATATCCCTCTCTTGGGACCCCTCCCCTTTGGGAGTTCAGCTTCCTTGCTTTCTTCCTTTCTCTTATAAACCCTGTTACTTTGCTCTCATCTTTGGAGTTCATTCTTCAGTCTGGAAAGACAAAGAACCCAGGGTCACCACTTCCACTGCTGTAGCTGCCGTGGATGCCAGGTCTGTGCTCCAGGCCTGCTGAGTCCAGGTTTCCCAACCTGTTCTCTTCTAATCTATCCTCAATCTGAGATCAGAAGAGAGGGGTGCACTACTGCACCCAACCCATCCAATAGTCTTTTATCTAGGGTGTAGTATATTGCAAGTACTCACTGGCTACAGGAACATAAAACACAGCACTCTATAATCATAACAGCAACATCGCATATGTGTGTTCCTGAGGGACTGGGTACACATATTATATTACTCCTGAGTAAGAGAATCCTGGATTGTTAAAATTTCTATTGAATAAAGAAATCATAAAGGAAAATATTGGTAAAGCTACTAAATAAAAGTTTTTCCTATGGTCTTCAGTGTTTGCGTACTGGAGTGTTACAGAGCAATAAATAGCTAACGTATACACTCATCTTTGCTCCTCCAAGTCATAAAAAAACTCCTTATACTTTTAAACCAAAAATTTTACCTCCACTCTTTTAGAGTTTTTGTCTTGCTGGGCTTGAGAATTAAAGTGACCTAAGAAAATCAACAGGAGAATGAAATGAAGATCCCAAACTGAAGTTAGGGTGAATACTGTCATTCTGCATTAGACAAGGAGTGGTCAACTATGACAACGTGATAGGCAAAGGGGCTTGACGGAGGCAGTTAATTGGGTAGTGAATTGGGCAGGTGCTTAAGACCTAGTCAATCAAGGTTGGATGTACGGAATTCCCTAAGCCTCTACCTTTTCCTGTGATGAGACCACGTTTTGCTTTTGGTCACAGAGGGCATTTTCACAATTGAGCTTCACCTCCTGTCTCTGAGAAACAGGATGGTCAGAGTGACCCTCATGTATCTGTTCTACATCCAGTGCCCTTAACTCAAAGTAGCCGATGTGTGGGAGTGACATACTTTTCCTTCAGAGCAGAACTCCTCTGAGAAGCAGTATAGCTCACATATGTTACGTAGTCCACTAATTCATTTTGTGTTTTTGTGCTGCCCCCTCCTTTTCCCCTACCCTCAAGCTTTTTAGGACACAGATTTTTGTTTACTTCATTGACTGTGATCCTAAATTTCTAGATCCTATATTCTAAAATTCTAGCATGTAGAAAAGAGCGATGGGCACCTGGTGGGTGTTCTATAATCATTTATTAAATTTACGAATCTGTTCTTCCCTTGACCAGCAGGGCCTAACTCACAGGGCTTCTGACCCACAGCCAAGTGTCTTTAATTCTGTTTTCCTAGTCCTTTTTCATTCATTTCTGAAGAGTGTCTACTAGGGTATTGTTATGATTTAGATACAAGGTGAACCGAAAAGCTCATTCATGAGTCAATGTAAGAGGTTTAGAGGTGAACTGATTGGATTTTGAGAGCCTTATCCTAATCAGTGCATCAATCCACTTGAATGGATTCACTGGTGGTAACCCTAGGCAGGTGTGCTGGAGCAAGTGGGACCCTAGCACTGTGCCTTTGGGGTTCCTATTTTGTCATTGGTGGGGGAGGGCTCTCTCTTCTTCCTGATTGTCAGGTCCTGAGCTGCTTTTCTTTGCCACACTCTTCTGCCCTGATATTCTGCCTTATCTTGGACCTAGAGCAATGGAGTTGGCTGTCTATACATTGAGACCTCTGAAACTGAGCCCTAAATAAGCTCTTCCTCCTCTAAAATGGTTTTTGTCACATCTTTTGGTCACAGCCAGATAAAAGTTGACTAGCACAGATATATTTTTTCCACAGCAGTAAAAGGCTTACACATTTATCAAAAGGTGCATGCATTTTTATTTTCTGGATTTAGGATGAGCTACTAAGCTCTAATGATCCTTCAGGGCTCCGGGTGCTCGCTGCTGAGCCCATTTCCTTCACTTTCTTCCTTTTGGCGCCACCTAGTGTGGAAAGGCTCTCTCTTTTTGGTATCTTTTGGCGTTGGTGCAGGAGGAAAAGGAAAAACATGGAAAGTATTTGTCTGGCACGTTTCCCTCTTCTTGGATCAGAATTTCCATTTCCACCAATCAGTGGGGTGTGCTTGGCCGAGGACAAAATCTTGCTCATCTCCAGGTGCAGAGAATTAAAAACAGTACCGGTGAGGGGACGCAGCTTCCGCATGTCCTCAGGAGCTTAGGAAAAAGACGAGCAACGCATCCCCCGCCTCTCCCACCTGTCTCCTGAGGCTGTGCCCTTTCTCCAGTGTATGAAAAGATGCTGACTCTAAATGGCAGGTTCTGCGGGACGGGAAGCAGAGTGTGGCTTTACCTACAGGACGCTGACTCTTCTCTTCCAGGAATGTCAAGGTCTGAGGACCAGTGATGGATTCCTAATTTTCCTACCCAGTTTGGAATTTACTGATGAAGTGAGGAAATCAGAACCGGACAGATCCAAGAAGGAGTCCTCGGAGCGGGACAAGCAATTTTTCCTTCCTTCCTTTCTTCCTCCCTTCCTCCCTTCCTCCCTTCCTTCCTTTCTTCCTCCCTTCCTCCCTCCCTTCCTTCCTTCCTTCCTTCCTTCCTTCCTTCCTTCCTTCCTTCCTTCCTTCCTTCCTTCCTTCCTTCCTTCCTTCCTTCCTTCCTTCCTTCCTTCCTTCCTTCCTTCCTTCCTTCCTTCCTTCCTTCCTTCCTTCCTTCCTTCCACCGTGTTTTACAGTTCATCGATTTGACCTAGCCAGATATTCACGACCTCCACGTGTGATGCAAGCAACGTTCCCTTTTGTCGGGAGATCGTATGTTTCAGCAGGATGTTAACAATTGGAAATCACCTCTCATTAGTCCAAAACAATCATCGCATTCAGCTCCTGAGTGTGTCTGCCCTGACTTCGCGTTTGCACACAGAGCGCAGGTGCAGGTCTTGACCTTAGTCCTGCTCTGCATAGGATAAAACGCGAGCTGATCTCATTCTTTTGATGGAAATCAAACCAAGAACGTCAAGTTGGACAGGGAAGCGGAGTGAAAACCAGCTTCGCCGGCTGGGGTGCTGGGCGCAGCTGGGCTGCGGGGAGACGCGGGCGGCGTGCGGGGCGGGGCCTCTGGGGGCCCCCGGGAATTCAGCTTCAGCCGGTGCCTGCTCTGTAGAGAGGGGGAAAGTCTTGGAAAATATCGAGAACGCTGAGTTCTTTTTCTTTTTTCTTTCTCTCTCTCTCTCTCTTTCTTTCTTCTCTTTCTTCTTTCTTTCGCAGCGCTTAAAAATATGGAAGAGACTGCCACAAAAACGAAACCCCCAAGTAACCACGAAGGGATTCGAACCCTCAATCTTCTGATCCGAAGTCAGACGCCTTATCCGTTAGGCCACGTGGTCCTCGGACACACCTGCTTGCCGTGCACTTAGGGAGTGTAGTCGACTTTTTGTCCGGTGCTCAGTTCCCGGAAGCCTAGTAAGAACAAAAAGGCTCTGCCTGAGCTTTCCGTTATCGGAAAACGCAAACTAATCCACGAGGGTTATCTGGGGCCTCGGAACCGGGACTCCTGAGAGGCCGGATGGACATTTGTTCTGGTCTCGCATTGCGTGGTTGCTCCACTTTCCTGCCCTCGGGAGAAGCGCGTGCATGAAGGCTCCCGGTAGCAGGAAAACTGCAGGTCACGGGGCCTGAGCGACGCCCAGATGGCAAGCTGCCGGCACCGAGGCCCTGGGCACAGTCCCCCGCAGGAAAGCTGCATTGCACAGGGCCTGAGAGACGCCCAGACCGTAAGCTGCCTGCACCAAGGCCCTGGGCACAGTCCCCCACAGGAAAGCTGCATTGCACGGGGCTTGAGAGAGGTCCAGACCGCAAGCTGCCTGCACCGAGGCCCTGGGCACAGTCAGCCGCATCTACGCCTGCAGGTCCCGGGCTCGGCGCCCCCTCGACGGTAGCTGGCAGCCGCGCTGGGGACACCTGAGCCGCCGGGGGAGTACGCGCCAGCGCCCCCTGGGGCCTGAGGTCTGCGGACCACCAGCCTGCAGCAGCGCTGGAGCACAGCAAGGTCATGACCTTGTCTGTAAAAGAAGAGAACGCTCTCGGTTTCTCTAGGGCTATCAGACATCCATGGCCATTTATATCCATGGGTGTAAATCCAGGACCATTATCATTTGCTGAGGCTCTCATATGTGAAGAGGTAAAGAAACGAAATAGGAATAGGAAAAATTTGACTATTAACCTTTTTTTTTTTTTTTTTTTTTTACAATCAATCGAGGAATCCATATAAAAAAAGAAGCAATGAAACCATCCCATGGAGAAGAAACAATACAGGATCTATAATATTCTGTAGCGTTCAGCCCCATGACTGGATACAGATTTAAAGTTATATTTTGGATGGCTTCTTTGAAGGCTGTTAGCGAATCTCTGTGACCTTGTGTATCTTGTCCAAGGATAATGTCAGCATTCTACAATAAGGTCTAAATAAATCCAGGCACTGGGAGCAATGGTCTTTCGGAGGTTTCAGCTTTTCTGGATTAGTAAATAAGTAGTTTCTGGAACACAGAATAAGGAGCTTTTCATATAGTGATTGCCCCCTTGTGAATAGCATAACTTTTGTCAAACAGTAGGAGTGCAATAAAAACGTGCTGATTTTGTCGTGCACACAGTTTTTCAATCCCTTAGTCACCTCTACTGCGAGCTTATGAACAAGAAGATATTCTTCTATTCTGAAAAATATCTGCATATGGGCTTGTTGCTCTCTTTTTCTCCTGGAGGCACACAGAGTGGTTGAAAAGCTGTTGAAATATTCAGATAATGTGAACCTCTGTGACTAAACCATCATGGTGAAAGAGGTGAGAGGTGCTTGATTTCTGGATGTTTTTGGAAGGGCTGGATGATTGGATTGGGAGTGTGAGAGAAACAGAGGAATAAACCTTTCCATTTTTTTTTCTGTAACAGTTTCCACTGACTCTGATGGAAACGATCTGATTGCAGAAGGAGTGTTTTGAGGCTGAAGCAAGGGTGTGTGTGGTGTAGATCTATTTGGTTAAGTTTAAGTTATGTATTAAACTTCCAAGTGGAGATGACCAATATGAGGTGGTCAGACCTAGGTGAATATAGGAAGTTCCAAACCTCCCCGCTCACAGTTTAAAAGGGAAATGATTTGCTGAAAAAATAAACTTATCAAAGGCCAAATAAAAACCATAAAAACTCTGGAAGTCTTTTTTTTTTTTTGTTAAGAAGATACTCTTATCATATTCTTTGCTTATTATTGGTGAGTGGTTTCCTACTGCTTCTGGAAAAGAAAATCTAAACCGTTTGCATGGATACTGACTTCCTTAGTGATCCACCCTTTCTCTATCTGCTCTGCTTTAACTCCAGATTGCATTGTAATTCTGAAAATTTCAAGGGCTTCTTTGACATCTTTAACCCTCCCAGGGCCCCCAGGATGCTAACCACAAGTTCCCAGCCTTGCTAGACATGCTCCACATGAACAAGAGTCTCCCCATTGGTCCTGTTCTGTTATCAGCCAGACCATCTGCTTCTCTTTTCAGTTTCCAATGTAATGGGTTTTGCTTCCTTGCCAGCCCTCTCTGATGGCTGCAAAGCCACCTCTCCAGCCTTGCTGGCTCCTGCTCCTGATGCAACCCTGGTAGCCCTATTTCAGGTTGTATGTGTGTGACCAGTTGCGTTGCTACCAATCTCATCTATCTGTTGTCTTGTGTTGGACCTCTTCACAGTACTTAGCGTGAGGATCCTTCTTCACCAGTGTGTGAACTGGAGGTGATTTAAACAGTCACTTCACCTTGCTCCAAATCAATCCCTTTCCCTCCCACAACCTCCGTTATGCCATACTCTGTTACACTGAATTCTTTATGGTTCCTAGAAACTCCTAACTGTCATGTCTCCTTGTGTTTTTTCTCTTTTGCCTAGAATGCTCTTCCTGGCTGTCTGGCAGGGATTTATCCAAGTTTTGGCTCAAGACCAGCCACCGTTCCTAAAGCAGACAACAGCCAGTACAGCAGACAATGGCCAGGGCAAAGATAACACAGCAAAAGCATGTTATACAAATTTCATTCAACTGTGCAGTATGTGTCATGGCAATGACCATTGGTTACACTCAAAAAACTAAATACTTAAAAAAAAACAATTAAATATTTAATGTCCACTTAGGTACTGGGTATTGATGTTATTCTTCATCCCTGAAGGAATGAGTCACTATGAGCCAGGTTGTCAGCATATTACAGTAGAAGTGAAGATTCATGATATGTGCAGGTGTCTGGTTAGGGACCACTCCATGGCTGTAACAATTTTGAGTCCATATTCAAATGGACTTTGCTTGGCAGGTGTAGCTGAGTCATGTCCTGCAGTTCACAGCTGTAGAGCAGCATACAAGTGTGATCACTGACAACAGAGAACAGGAAGGAAAGACTGCTCCAGCCTGCTCATGTGTGCATTTCCCCCCTGATTTTACTGCATTCTATTTTTTGCTGTAATAAATCTTAATCAGTTAATCTGTTAATGCTGAGTTTTGTAAGTACTTCTTCCAAAGCACTGAACTAGTCAATGGGTCAGTCTACAACCATAAATTTCCCTTGCTCCCACTGCATTTAGTATACCATGCTTTTAAAGAAGTGATGTTGTAATGAAATTATTAACTTTTTAAAAAGCAGGTCTAGACTGTAGGCTACTTAACGTCTTCTTTTTAGCTTCTACTACAGTGGTTGACATATACATATCTGAACAGGAATTTTTCCTAAGAGAAGTACAAAATAGTCAATACATGCTTAAAAAAAGTGTAGAGAATGGTTCTATGAGAGATATTAAAGGAGAGTAGAGATTATTATTACTGACAGCTGGCAGAAGTGGTTTGCTAAGCAGAGTTTAAAGATAGCCACCCAAACTCCACACTTGTTTAAAACTGCTGCTCACTGCCAAGATTGAGACTCCTGTAGTTACAAAGAATCTCTGCAAGTTGACTACCCAGTGGATTTACAGTTTTATCAGCTTCCACTTGGCAAGAAAGACTTTCTAATCATGTATCAAAAGGAAAAAAACTCCATGCATTCAGTTTATTTCAGGATTTCCCAACTTCAGAGTCAACGCAGAATTGTCATAAGTGGCTGACAACTGTGGCACAGCCATTTTGGCAGCCAGAAGAAAGTTGATTTATTGTGAGAGGATGGGCATATTGTAGTTAATGACATTGGTACGTCCATGATGTTGCTTATCTGCAAGATCGCAAAAGTTTCACGTTTAATTTGTAGAAGTCTTTTCCACTTCAGAAAAATCTGGATCCAGGTTGTTTCTTTTTTTTCGGGAACTTGTTACAGGATTTTTATTCCAAATAGATGTAAAGGGAAAAAAACGTTAGCAGAGGATGGTTTCGATCCATCGACCTCTGGGTTATGGGCCCAGCACGCTTCCGCTGCGCCACTCTGCTGCATGAAAATTTGCGTTCCTATGAATACTCTTAACACTGTTTACCAGCTATGCGCTGAACATGACACGGGGGAAATATTAAAAAATCCTTTGAATACCGTTGCAACTACAGGGTGCAGATTCTGATTGGAATAGTGCAGCTACCAGAATCAAAGCTAAAGCAAAACTAACAAGACAGCACATTAGCGCACTGGTGAGTGCGGACGCGCAGGGGGCAGACTTGAGCAAACAGCATTTTAAACAGCAGAGGAACGTGGCAGGCCGGGAACGGAACGCGAGCCTCCGCACGGGGGAAAGAGACCACGAGTCAGCTAGCAGCCAGGACTTTGCCTTCGGAAGACCCCTTTGGCGTGGTGAAGCAGCCAAGCTTGAGGGCTTCGGAATCGCAGAATGAAGCTGGACTCCGCATTGGAGCGAGGTTGCAGCCTTGGCCGTGTGGCCAAAGTTCCTACGCAAATGTTCTAGAGCAAATGATAACCACCAAAGTGTGTGAATTTCGCTAGGGTGGTGTATTGTTGAGAGGATAGTCCCCTTTAGGAACAAATGACCCTCCCAAAGGCCCCAAGGCGAGAGCTCAGGCGAGCGGCCCCGGACGTCAGTGACGTCACCTGGGCTGAACGCCGAAGGGCGGGGCAGGAATGCGCGCGCGCTCAGTCTTCAATCAGGTCCGAAATCCATGCATATAAGGGAGTTGCTTGCTGGCTGTTTTGCTTCTGAGTGCTTTTTCGTAAGAGCGTTATTATGTCTGGTCGTGGCAAGGGAGGCAAAGGCCTGGGCAAGGGTGGCGCCAAACGACACCGCAAGGTGTTGCGCGATAACATCCAGGGCATCACCAAGCCCGCCATCCGCCGCCTGGCCCGCCGCGGCGGCGTCAAGCGCATCTCGGGGCTCATCTATGAAGAGACCCGCGGGGTGCTCAAGGTCTTTCTGGAGAACGTGATCCGCGACGCCGTCACCTACACGGAGCACGCCAAGCGCAAGACGGTCACGGCCATGGACGTGGTGTACGCGCTCAAGCGCCAGGGCCGCACTCTTTACGGCTTCGGCGGCTGAGTTCGCTTCTTGCTTCTTGCGGACTTTGCAACCCCAAACAAAGGCCCTTTTCAGGGCCGCCCACAGCTTTCTTTGGAAAGAGCTTGCTGCGCTTGAAAGAGGAGAGGGTGACTGAAAAGCGTCTTGGTGACTTGAATGGCTGTGCTACCGTTTTTTTGTTTTAGGTGTGAGGCGTCCTGGGTGCTTTTAACACCTGAGAGGTAGCATGACACTGTTGGCTTTTAAAATAGGGAACTTCCTTTCACCCGTTTCCAGTTCCTGGAAACATGCTGCAGGCGGGAGGGAGTGTTGGCCCGCGTATGCTGCGGAGAGGCCTGGGAGCATGCTGCGCTGCGGGAGAGCACTAATTACTAAAATGGGGAAGAATCTGGAAGAAATAAGTTTTGGAGAGATTTATGGGCCTATTTTTGGATATTCAAAGAGTTTGAAATGCTTTTTTATATCTAAGATATGAAAAAGATAGGAAATGGGTGATGGAATGCATGAGTTTGAAGTTTAGGGAAAAGGTTTGAGTTGGAAATGTAAATGACAGCTGTCAGTGTCTCTGTGATGAAAATAGAAAAGCCATAAGATCAGATGCAGCTTATTAGGAAAACAAGTTGATAATGAAGGGCAGCAGTTTAAAGGAGTGAGCCCTGGGTCAGAGAGATGAGTATTGTCTATGACACTTGGATTTCTAAGTGTTTTTGCAGGTGCTTTCTCCATTGATTCCCTTTTCTCCTTTAGTTCTCAGAACAGAATCCATATCATCCATCCCTGTTTTATAGGTGTGAAAGAATGTCCTCAACTTAAAAGCATATGCATTGAAATTGGAAATCTTACTCAAATAATTACTGAAGTTAGAGCCATGGGGAGGTTACTGTGAAGATCCAGCGATGCACATGCACACCCTTCCCAAAATGTGCCTGCTCTTCCTACATATTTTGCAAATAACTCCAGGGAGTTCTTTGGCCTCCTGAAACCTATGGAGCTCAGCTTAAGAGTCCTATAACTAATGCTGTATTTTTTCTTAGCTTTACCGATCCTGATGGCTCTAGGAAGATCTTGATAATGAAAATCTGATTCTGTTGAACTGATGCTTCCTTGTTGCCATGAAAATGTTGTCTGCATATTGATGATTTGGAAATTAGACCACAGCCCACAGATTTCCTTTGTATTTCAGTCTGACACCAGGTTAACTATTTGTCATCTGTGCTGGAAGTCCAGTTAACAGCCACTTCCAACTTAACAGTCCTCAGCATTTCTGACATTACCTTTGCAAGCTGCTCTCATCTTGGATTTGTTGAATGGCAATTGTAATCTTTCAGCTGAAGTCATTTATATATTTTTCCCCACACTCTGCATCTAATCCATCAGTAAGTCCTAAATATTCTACTCCAGCCTTTCTCGTTCTAATTGCTGTGGCCTGGTCAATCCCACTGCCCTCTCACATATGACTGCAGCTCCTGTATTTGTTGCTTCTTGTGCTCTCATTCTCACAGCAGGCAGCCAGCAATATAGGGCAAATCAGCTCGGGCCACCTCTGCTGGAAAGCTTCTAATGACTCTCATTCCAAAGTAAAACCCTAAGTCCTTTCAGTGGCCCACAGGGCCTTATTACTCTTTTGACCTCTAATCTCAATACGTTTCCTCTCCTTCCTACTCCAGCTTCATAGACCCTGGAGCTTGAAGGAACGTCTGTCTTTCAGGAGCTGTGCACTGGTAGTCCCCTTTGCAAGGGTCACTGGACTCAGATCCCTGTAGGTATCGCTCCCTCACCTTCTTTAGGTTTACATTTCAACATCGTCCTGTGGGTGAGGCTCTCTGTGACAAGCTCTTTATCTCTGCAATTTCCACACCTCCCTCCACTGCCTGCTTCACCTTTCCTTGTGTTTGAGGAGCCTACAGTCTATTAGGAAAGCAGAGCGTACCCCTACAGAAAGCAGAACAGGGGTGGAGTACTACATAGGATGCCAGAAGAGTGTAATTCAAGCCACTTTTTCCTCCAGAAAAGGAACATATTTCATGCAGAATTTTTTCAAATCCAGGTGTGGTGGCACATGCCTGTGATTTCAGTGATGAGGGAGGCTGAGGCAGCAGGATCACAAATTTGAGGCCAGCCTGGGTAACCTAGTGAGATCCTGTATTAAAATAAAAAATTAAAAGGGCTTGTGTAGCTCAGTGCTAAAGTGCCCTTGATACAGTAGGTGATCAATAAAAAAGAGAATCCTTTAAAAGCAACTCTATACTAGGAGTCATTTTTGCAAAGTTAAGGAGTGTTTCTTCTTATGACCAAATTCCAGTGCAAGCAGCATGTCATATATCATGGAGATTCTGCCTTCTATGAGAGGGGAGATGACTTTCTCACTAATATACTTGTATTTTCTTATTTCTTTATTAGTTGTAAAATTATGATTCTAGCTTCATACAGTAGAATGTATCAAACGTGTAGTCAGGTTGTAAAGGAAAATATGATGGCCATGTTTGAACCCAGTTGCCTGCCAGGTACAACAAAATACCAATGACTGCTTCTACCTCATCTCATCTTCCTACTACCCAAGGGGTTGCCACAGCTCACAAATTTGTATTTCCATCTTTTTTGCTTGAAACTTCCTCTTTTTTTTGGAATATAACTGTCTGGATCATCTAGTAAGTCTAAGAAAAATAGGACTAAGGTTATAAAGAATATAAAAGTAGGATAAGTCCCAGTACATCTTTAATTGTATAATAAGGATGAAATCGGATTTTATCCAAGTCTGACGATAGTCCGGATGAGTGGTTAGTTCCTCTTTCTTGAAGGAATAAAAGCTGGACTATTACTACTGCTGATACTAAATGGTAGGATGAAATGAAATGCACAGAATCAGGTAAGAGTGGCTTTATCAACTGAGAATCTTCTTCAGGTGCATTCTACTAAGTTAGTGCCAATATAGGGAGTTGTGGACAAAAGATTAGTAATTACTATAGCTGCTCAAAATGATATTTATCCCTATGGGAGAACATATCCTATGAATGCTGTAGATTTACAGGAAATAGGAGTGAGTAATATACTGATATTTCATGTTTTGTGAAATGTATAGGGACCATAGAGTAGCCCTCGGCCTACATGTAGGAATAGGCAAACAAAGAATAGTGAGGCACTGTTAGTGTGTATATAGTGAATTAGCCAACCATAGTGTACATCTCAGCAAATATGTGTAATAGAGGAGAATGCTGTTATAGTGTCAGATGTGTAATGTATAGCTAAAAATAGTCCAGTAAGGATTTGAATAATTAAGCAAAAACCATACTCATATTACAGAAACTTGCTTCACTTTCTTATTTGATCCTCTTCAACATGTATAGGACATTATTTTATAAATAGCGTATACTTTACAGAGCTCTGTGGTTCACAAATTCTCATTCCAATGTTTACTTTTGTTCTAGGATATTTTATTTTTCAATTTCCTTAATAATTTACAGTTGTCCCAGGTATTTTTGAATACCAAGAATCCAGTATAACACTTGGTAAATAGTTGTTACATGATAATTTGAATAAATTACTTTTATTTTTTGAATAGGACAAAGAGACTTGGAGAGGAAAGATCTGAGGCAGGACTTACTATTTGTTAAACAGACAAATAGGAGTTTTGGAGAGCACCAAATGGAGAAAATTCTTTTCAGAGGAGTTGATCCTTTTATCTAGAAGAATGTAACAGTACCCATGCTGGTTTGGTGGAAGTTGGGGTCGTGTCACCCGGAAGAATGAAACCGAGGGACACCAAGGCCAGCATAGTAGACAGACTTAATTTTAAGATAATAACAGAAAGCAAAGCATAGGGAAAAGAGCAGACTCCCCAGAGTGGGAGAAGGGGACAGACTGAAGAGGGGTTAGCTTAGCACTTTTGGTAGGATTTTATCCCTTCATTTGGTTATTGTCTTCCTTCCCCCGGTCCTAGGACATGGGTGCAGGAAATTCTGGTTGGGTCTAGGCTTTAGTTTGTGCCTCAGGAATCAATAGAAAGAATGTGCCTCCTTGCTTAGCAGAAGGGAGTGCCTGCATCTGAACCCACCTTACTAGCATTGGGGACGTCAAATTGATCTTAAAAGAAAAAGAACTGGTTTTACCTTGATTGACTCGAACATTCTAACTACTCTGACTGCCTAACTTTCACTCTGTCTTAGTACTATTCACATTTTAGGCAAGGATCCTTATAGTGTGTTTTTCCCAACCCCTGCCATGATATATTTATGTGTGTGAATGAAATATGATATAAAGGAGAGACACTTTTTGGCAATTTTTGTTTTTCTCATGCTATGCACAAAAATATTTTGTGTTCATTGTGTTCAATGTTTATAATAGTTGCTGGATAATGTTTTATTATGGACAAAATCTACTTTCAGCCAAACTCTTAAGCAATTATATTTCTAGTTTTTTGTAAAGCAATAAGCAGAGACATAGACCATGTTTAAAAAAATTAGAAGTTACGACGAGTAGGATTTTATGTATTATTAAAACTATATGCAGATTAGGAGAGGAGTATTCTAGAATGAGCAAGATTTCAGAGTTGAATGTGTACTAGAGCTGAGGTTGGGTATAAGGAGGCCACTCTGGGCAGTGTCAAGCACTATCACTATACTTATTATGGGTTGAGTTGCACCTGCCCCATATCCTTATATTAAAGTCCTAATATCTGAAAATGTATCTGTATTTGGAGATTGAAAATGTAATCTGAGATGACTGGGGTGGGCCCTAATTCCATGTGACTGGTGAAGAGATTAACACGCCCACACAGAGAAAGGACCCTGAGAAGATAGAAGAGAGGCGTCTACAAGCCAAGAAGAGGCTGCAGGGTGTCAGACTCTATCTACAGAGTTACAAGACAATTTGTCTAAGCTGCCCATCCTGTGCTACTTTGGTATGGCAGCCCTAGTGACCTAGAATGGTTTAGACATTTTCATTTTGATGCTTATCTCTGGATCCTTTCAATGTTCTGCCTGCTTCTGTACCCTAGAAGGACGAGCACACGGAACACAGCTCCACTCCTAGAATATATTTAGGGCGGAAACTTTCCTTCTATCCATCTTGGGTTCATTAGCTGGGGGCCCTGCAACAAAAGATAAAGAAAAACACATACACACCTATTTCATGTGCCTAAAAAAGCTGTAAAACCTGTTTTCATGTTAAGGTTGATGGAGTGGACAGTCCTGGAGAAATACAACAGGACCGAAAGAATATGAACTACATAAACCAGGGGAAAATTGACAAAGCCTGTTCAGAGTCCTGGTGGGGTCTGCAGGTGTCTCATCAGTGTTAGGGTGACCTGCGCTAGAGGAGAAAGGTAGGGGAAGGTCAGAGACTTTCCTACACATGCTCTTCCTCAAATTCTTTCTTCTTAAAATGGGATGCCAAGGTTCCATATTTTGTGGTAGTGTACTGTGAACATCTCCAACTCCACGCTGTTCAGGGTAGAGAGGAGACAGGGACTTTTTTTGGGGTCCCTTTTGGAGATTACCATAGGAAGGACAGAAAGGTAGCAGTTATCTGAATGTGGGCCTAAAGATGATGTTACCTCTACTCTGAGGGTGAGGTATCCCAGCGTTCCTCTGCATTTTAGGCACGGGAGTTTGCAGCAGTTTCCTCTGAAATTACCAGTTTCCAGATTACTTTCCTTACAACCTGACCAATCTGGACATGGTGAACTTCTAGAAAAGCTGAATTTCCAAGAAGGATCTCAAGTGGCTAATTAGGTCCAAATTCAAAATGCAGCCTGGCAGTCATTGGCTGACTGGAAACACATAATTTGTGCTCCTGCAAGATTCACAGAGAGTTTAAGCTGCTAGGATAAAGGGCCTCGCAAAGTCCCATTTTGTCACCCAGATTTTACCAATGAGCGGTGTCCTGCAATCAGCCAATCAGACCTAAACCCTTCCTTCACTCTTGCATCCCTCATTTGCATAGAGGACCAGACTGGGAACCTGAGCGGGAACTCTCTAAGTAAGTCCGTCCCTTTGTTCTTTGAGGGGGGTCGGGGATTGTTTATTCTTCCGGTTTTGCAAAGTGGTATGTTGAGGAAGGGTCTTTTCTAGTGGATTTTGTTGTTGCATATAACTGAGTGGGACACCCTTAGGTTAAAATTTTGAATCAGTCTCCCTAAATTGCTTCTAGCTTCAGACCTGTATTCCTCCCTCAGCCTCAGCCTCCCAAACCTCAGGGATTACAGGCATGCTCCACCACGTCTGGTTTATCAAATTTCTTTAGGCTCCCAAACTGATTTTTCTTTTAACAGAAACTTGTTGGCTTAAGGACTGCTACTTAACATATATGTATCTCCTGGTTTTTAAAAACATTTCAACCAAACAAAATTCTTCATTCCTGATTGCAACGTTTCCAACTTGAGAAGTTTCAAGAAATGTTAGCCCTTAGGACCAGAAAGATGGAATTAAACCTTATTAGTTCCTCGGATCGTTAACTTGTAAAACCCAAGGTTCTATTCCTCTGGCGACTGCAAAATAAACTCAATGACGTTAGGCATGACCACAAGAATGTAAGACCCTGCAGCCTACCTTGTGTAAAGTAACTTCCTGGAATCGGAGAGGTTTATGGACAGGGCTCAAAACACAGTAGAGAGGACTCAGGAATCCCTGTAACCTCCGTTAAGCCTAAAAGGCAGGGGTTCGTAACCGCTAGCTGATATCACCGTGTAGACATTATGTAGCACTGGATTCTTTCACCATTCCTTATTGCAATTCAACTTTAAACATTTCACTGATTCACAATGGCAGGTATGAACATTTACAAAATCTATATTCTATGTGGCCATTTCATATTCAGTTTCCAGTTACAGCCCTTTAAAAGAAAACGTGGGTGGCTCTGAAAAGAGCCTTTGGGTTTAACGTACGCAGTGCTCGCAGTACCGCTTACTTGGAGCTGGTGTACTTGGTGACCGCCTTAGTGCCCTCCGACACCGCGTGCTTGGCCAGCTCCCCGGGAAGCAGCAGGCGCACGGCCGTCTGGATCTCCCGGGACGTGATGGTCGAGCGCTTGTTGTAGTGCGCCAGACGCGAAGCCTCGCCCGC